>JAQGCC010001584.1:0-22703 GCA_034698905.1 Xestoiulus laeticollis | reverse complement strand
TTTATGAAAATGAGACATAATATTAAAAAAAAGACATGTATAATGTCTCAAAAGGAGACACTTCAGTTTAGAGTGCACATGCAAGTTACAGGCGGTATGGATCCATTTTATTTAACAAATTACACCTTCAGTTCATAAAGCGCATCCTTCCAAATAACACAACTTTAGGTTTGGGTCCATTGGTTAGTGCTATTCACAGGTTTCACTGTATCTGTTCATTTCATGTTCAATTTGCACAGAATTCAGCAGGAAAATGATAATGTGTTTTGCATCGTATTTATTGCACCAGCTTGTTCATAATTTTGCATCAATAGTGAGGTTGCATAATGCTACACATTCGTTATATTTTATTATTTCAATAGGCCCTACTTGTATAAAGTAAGTTAGTCTCGCCCCTTAATGTTCTCAATTGTTCAAATACTAATAAAATCAATCTAGATAAATAGTGTGATTAAATGCACGGCAATTCATTTACTTAACTTTTATAAATCTAAAACGATTTGTATTAAAGGACTAATGGGCGTTTTTTTTTTGTATTAACCCCTACAGTCAAGAATTAATAATCCTTTTAAATGAATTCATTAATTAATTTGGTAGTCACAATTGTAACCAGTATAACTGAAGGTTTTAAAGTGCTTTAGTGGGCGTTTTTTTTTTGTATTAAAGGACTTTAATGAGCGTTGTCCAATGTTGATGGATTTTACAATGCCTATTTTTACACTATTTGAGCCATTAAAAAAAACTGTTTTCCCAGATTCGTTTTCTTTTTAAGTAAATTCTGAACTCTTTTCAGCAAAAGGGTTTACTTTATATGACAAAATCGATAAACTTTTTACATTGTTATCTCTCTCTTTCTTACAATAAAACAAATCTAGAGATGCACTAATGGCTTATCGTATATATATGATGTCATTTGAAGAAGAGTATTCCATTGAGGTAATTTTTTGTTACTCTTAATCGAAATTTTGTTGATAACGTTGGTCTACCCGTCACTAAACTATCCATTATTCTTAAGCTGAATTGATCGATTAGATGTTAGTCCGTTGCACCCGCCCGAATTGTAAAAGACATTGTTATATATCACATAGCAACTACAAGATTCTGATAGGTGGCTGGAAATGAACACTTCGCATAATTAAATTTTACTAAAAATAACTAGAAAGTAATAAAACTTTATAGAAAAGAATACTTTATGGATACTTATGCCATGAGTATTTTTAACGACTTTTGCACATATCAGAGGTTGTATAAAACGCCTTTGTATGATCGACTTTATTATGACCGCAAAAATACAGATGCAATATCCTTCCTTATCGGCAAATGAAATAAGTTTTAATCAGCACAAGCAATAAAACTCTCATTAAATTTGGTTATGTGGTTTAAAAAAAGCATTGAGAAAATGCGGTAATAATATTCTGGAAAATGAATTGCCTCGTTTGTTGTATATTTAATTAAATCCACATTTATGTTTTTTTTAGCACGCCTCTCAGTATATTAGCAGTGGATGATTTTGGATTAAAAGCTCGTACGCCTTTATTAATTGCAAACAAGGGGTGTTGAAGGAAAATTTATAAGATTAATTATAAATGTTTTGAGGGACTAACAGTAATGATTAACAAAGGTTAATTGCAGGCTTTTTTTTAATACAGTTTTGAGGAAGGCAACCAATGAAAAATGTGTAGCCAAGGTATATAGGAAAGCTTTTAATGTCGCCGAAAATTTATTTCTGATTGTGACAATTTTCCTTGTTCAATTTTTCATCCGATTGCGCTTTTGCCCCACAAGGATACTTTAACTGCTTTTAATCCATCTCCAGATTGAGTTATCTTTTTTTCCCCCGTGTTTCGACGACGATCATTGGATGCTGTTCACTTCCGCTTAAAATGAGGATGGATCCCTTTGTTGACATTCCTGCGACTTCACTCTAATTAATTACCTTCAAATGACATCAATCTACTCCAGTGAATTATCCCACATTATTGCACGATGATGAATATTAATTAGAGGGGATTTTTTTAATTTCCTCTCCACCATTTGCTTTCCATTATGCAACACGCATGCGTTGTATTACTCCCTACATTGGGTGCGATTCTAAATGATTTCCAAAGATGGATGTGCGAAGCTTTTGTTACTATGCAATTTAAAAATTCCCATCACCCCTGCAAGTAGGCAATCTCTGCAAACGTGCTTGCTATGCTAAATTGATGTCCATCTAGGGAGCACTTGAAATATCGGCTTTCAAATTCACACTCATCTGACTAGTAAATTATTGGAAGATTTTTCGACACCTTTAATAAGGTGAAATTGTAAACAAGATAATCTTAATATTATTACCCAATTGCTTATTTAATGCCCAAAACTCAGTTATTTTATACAGTCTGCTCTCGATATACGGTTCGGCCGCATGGTCCCTAGACTATCCCTAATTACAAAATGACTGTTGATTTGTATAGCAAACGGCAATTCGATGTCGCAGGTCAGAGACAAAGAACATCTTGTTGTGTCATAATATTCATATTTTCATTTATGGTTTTTAATTTAAATAGGCTAGGATAAGGAAAACTTGTTTTAATAGTAGTATCCTATATATGTGATCCCATTTATGAACATTGGTTTTGTTCTAAAACAATTTCAGCATTTAGCCAGGTACAGTGGTGTTAAGCACATTTGCCATATAGGATGGTCCGGGAACATTTAATACCTGGAAAGGTGATGGAAGTTGAAAATTCAATTTCTGGTAGAACCCTGATTTCGTTTGTTTCACACACAAAATATGGTTTTATAAGAAAATGTTAAAAGAGAAATTCGGTCATAATAAATTGGGTGTTGTACAAAGTTAGTTCAGTTCTTGATCTTGCATGTGTGTATGTTCGTTTCCAATGGTTTAATTTGCAAATATGTGGTTAACACATTATGCATAAACTGCACAAAATAATAAGTGTCAGTTTACATCACATGGGAATGATTGCTAAATCAAGAAGTTGTTTGTGGAATTTTGGATAAAATTCGTATAGTGCATTCCTACAGTTAAATAGCCTCTCTGGCTTCATCAATAACACCCAAGTTTTCTTGTCGAAATTGAAAGACATGCATTCAGGCTAATAGATCTAAGATGGAAAAAGTATCGAGTTTTGCCTTTGAAAATGTTGTAGACGACGCAAGTTTGTAATGGCGTTTGAAAATCTGTTTTTCGGGCCATTAACAATTGGCGCACATTCATTCCCACGTGGATTAGGGCGGACTTCTGGCGCTGAAATTCAGCTACCAATGTTTGTCTAACTGTTTTGCACTGATAAGAGTGCATTTCGTTTCTGCTTCTATTACAATGGGGGGAAAGAAAAGATTGTTGGGTCAATAGACCATTTCAGGAAACCCAAATTCAGACGAAGCTATATGGCTTAGAACGCAATCTCGTTGACGCAGTATAAAGAAGAAAAATTAAAGAAAACAAAAATGAAAGGATTATGGTGCGTGCCGAGAGCTATTTTTGTCCTCGTCCTGACAATCTTTTTCTTATTTTCATTGCTGTATACATTATTCTTGCTTCTGTGTCTTTTTTAATAATAATAATAATCAAGAAAATTAGAGAAGGAAGAGGTCTATACCATATAACTAGAAAACAGTCGATATCACCTTATGGGATTCTTTAAGACATTTTTTTTTTCAGGTTACCACGTCTTGGCAGGATTTCACGTTGCTTTTGTTACACCTAATCCAATCTCAGCAAAAACTTAAGCTTGAGGCTTCTTTGAAAAGCAGTTTTGCTTGCTATAACGGTTTTTTTTAAACTATAGGGATGTTCCCATGACAACGTAGCCCTTATTAAAGGAACTAATAATGCATATGAAACCACTTCCGTTTTACAGTTATTTAGGCATGTTTACTGCATTTAGCAGCTAACCAATTTGAATGAAATTTTATTTCATTTGGGAATTTTTTGTACCCAAGAATATTTCAATATTTATATACATGTATATGGAAGAAAAGTATGTGTGTATGTATGTTTGTTCGGCAAAAGCTTTTGATCCACTCCCCTGATTGCTCATAAATTTTCCACTACTACTTCGCCATTCCAAAATTTTACCCATTCCCCCAAAAGTTTACCCCTTCGAAATGCTCGCAGTAAAAATTAGCTTTTCAAAGCGTTGCATTATGGGTACCGTGCATCATTTGGCTCAAGTTGTAAATGTGGTGGCGCTGCCTAGTGGAGTATTTTTTATTTATGCATGGAGTGTCTTCAATTACAGTTAATATAGAATCGACATCGTGTTTTGGTATATTGCAAGCTATACCAAAAACACAATAAGCGCCTTCACGCCAACGCTGTTAAAGCACAAGCCGGAAACGCTTTTCCCGCATAATTAGATGTGCGCATGCGCTATACATGCGCGCATCTAATTACGCGGGAAAAGCGTTGCTGGCTTGTGCTTAACAGCGCTCGCGTGAAGGAGCCTCATGTATGTAAATGCTTTATCCAATATCACTTTTCTTTCGCAGCAACTAACATATTTAATATGTAGGATATTATAAAAAAAAATCGTTTTCCTTTAAAATTTCATTATCTTTGTTTTTTAGTATAAAAAAATGGGATTTTTTTTCTTTCCGGTAGAGACTTAAGAATACGAAGTTGGCATATAGACTTCGCGTGTATACTTATTCGCCATAGTTTTTTTTTACAAGAAAGATCGATAATCCACTAAATTTCTTACAGGAATAAATTTAGCAGGCTTTTGTGCCTAATAAAAGTAGCTTAATTTGTCATTTCCGACTTTTAACACAAGTCATTATCGAACGAGCTACCTCCCACTGTTGGCTCCCCTGGCGATCCCTTTTGCATGAAACCCAATCGATCTACAAACAAAAACGTTTCATTCTCTCATTCTGTACATGTTGATTCTATACCCAATAAGACATTTTTTGAATTCCTTATCTTTAGAGACACGCATGCATGCTTACCTCCTTTTTGTTTAGCAAAATTTTATGAAATATGAGCAGGCTTTCTGATGTTGATTTTGCTTAAACTTCTCGGACATAATGGATGACTTGCATTTTTTTATTAGAAATTAAATACAATGGAACGAGCTATGCATGCGTAAGGCGCTCTTGAAATTCCAGCCGATTTCATAAGTTTGGGTAAAAATGCATTGTGACAAGGTACATGTACGTCGAGTCTGGAACACAAAACATTTGCTCTTTGCAAAACGAATGCATTGCATTTGAAGCACTTAGAGCTGCAGTGAATAAGAGCAATGACACCGGTTGCCAGTCAAATTAAATACCAACATTCTTACTTTTGCAGACAGATGAAAAGAGCAGTACAGTGTATAGAGGGAATTCCATGCGATGATGTAAAGTTAGCATACAGTATACATGTATAGGCTCTCTCACTGTAGGGAATTCAAGCCATGTACGCTACATGTTTATACATATTTGCTTATAGTTGACGGAGGATTGAGTGGGCTGGTCAAGATTGTGATGTTCTCTATTGAGGCGTTGTAGCATGTGGACATGCAGACATGTTGTGTTGTGTCGGTCAAACAAGAAATTGTTTTGGCCAAATTTGGCTAAATCATCCATAAAGGAAATTTGTATTTTTGAGACTTCTGTAAAATTAAGTTTTTACACTTGTCCTTTTTATGTCTGTAAGATAAACTGACTGTCTTACAATACTATAATGAAAACAAAGTGTGTATACTGGTATATATCTACCACTATCAGCTCCCACTTAGATGCTACAGGCTATTAGTGCCAGCCGTTCCAATGCAACTCTTGTTGACGCTGCAATGATTGGATATTTTTCCACAAAATACATACATGTATACAGTAAAACCTGTTAATTTGTGACCACCCGAAAATTGGCCAAATTAGGTCACTGATATATACAGGTGGTCGCTATTCAGAGAATTTTTATGATGGAAAACATATGTATACGCTCTAAAACCAATTTATGAAAAGTGGTCACTATATGCAGAGGCCTGCAGCTTTAAAAAATGAATATCTCTGATACGTATACATTATATAGGTTGAGAGTCTACCAAAAAACATTTCGAAAATTTAAAAAATAAATATTCAAGTTGCACATTCTATTGAATTCGATGGGAGCATTCAACCAAAAATTAATTAAATACCCCAGTCGTCATGTTAATTTGATTAACTAAAAAGTAATTGGTGAAAACTTCTCGACACCGCTTGCATTTTTACTCCTTTGTAACCGATATAGGAAAAGCTGATTCACTTTGCATGCGAAAGGCACTTTTTCAAATTTCATTTTATCATTCGTCGTTTTTTATGATTATTAAATTTGGTGATTTCCCGCTGCGCCTTAATTCACATTAGTCCTGGGAAGCACCGCCCGGGGTCGCCCTTGGCGGCGGGATCTCCCCACAATTTATGACATTTTGTGTCATTTCGAATACTGGTGGGGGGTACGTTTTTATAGGTGTCGCTCATCAAACTTTTTTTTTTGTGTAGAGCGCACACGAATGTATTTCTGAGCTAATGGCTCCTATGGAAATGCTATTAAGGTCCTTGATTTTTGATTATTGCCATTTGCAATTCAATGTGTCAGACGTCACCGGTAATGTCATTTATATATGTCGACGGCATCACTTCCCCCTGGCCTTTCAATTTCATCAGAACTACATTCATGAAGCGAGTGACGGGAGAATCTGAAAAGTTCCAAACCGACTTTATATATGCAAAACGATATCTGGAATATACGACGAGTATCTCAGCAAAAATTTACACAGGCATCTCTAAGCTCGTAAAGCTGCAAACAATAGCACGCGTAAGCCTCAAAGCTTAACATGCGCAAAATTATCTAATCCTTTTGACGACTTACGAGTATAAAGGATCTCATATGTACACTGGGTTTTCCATTAGGATTTGTTAATGCAAGCCTGAATGAGACTGCGGTATATGGAATTGGACCGATTAAAAAAATTATGCTACTGCAATAATTGAAATACACTATAGGGAAAGAATGTCCAACAAAAAGACTACATTTGGCAACACTGAATGTTCATCTTCTGATAGTTAGCACATAGTTTGAGCTTTCTTTGAAATGTCAGGTAGTTGTCCTAAAACGCTCGTACGGTTAAATTGTAGGTCTTTATAACCATTATAATTGTCAAAATTGTTATAATAGAGGGATTGAGCAGGTTTTCTTTAATCTTGACGACATTGGCAGCATTTTTTTTTTTTGCCAATGCGCATGCGTGGGGACGACGTTAATGGGTTTGTGGTTGAGGAGTGACGGCAATTTCATTAGTTTAACGTGATACCACAACGTCTTTGAGGAGTAAATTTAACGACTAAATTGAACGATGCGCATGCGTAATAGTGTGTTTATCGTTCTCGTTAAGAATAAAGGATACCTGTTTCCTCTATTGTCGTTATCATTGACGAATAGCCAGCATTGTGTTAAAATTGATAAAATATTCATTTTTTAAAGTAATAGTTTAATTGTTTTACGTTAGCATTTTATTATTTTTAGACATGTACATGTACATGTATGAAACCTTTCAGTAATGAAAAACATGCAGTTCTATAGCAAGTTATTGAAATACGACATACATACATATAAACTCTTTTATCAAATAGATTCCAAGTTATATTTGGAGATTTCAAAGAAACGAGATGGTTGTCAGGAGATTTTCTGCATCAGAATGTCTGTTTTGCAAATCCTAATTTGGGCAATGAAATTATTGATTTTAATGTAATTACACATCCTTATAATCCATTAATTGCTGAACCGATACAAGTATACACGCTATTGCTATTAAAAGTTTTGCAATTGAAGAAATTTGCTAAGAATAAATTATATCTGCTTTAATACGTTTTTTGTATATCTAGCTCAGTTTCAGTCAATTTAGGTGTCTTGTACAAGAATGTCGACATGCTTTGTAACTTTCAATGGTACACACATAAAATGGCGTAAATTAAGGCGAAGTTATAAAAACATCTGAAAATAAGGTTATGTTTTTACAGCGTAAGATTTGGCCTACACATGACGTCAAACACAGAACGCTTTGGGAATTAGCCGTTGTTTTGTTTTCACAAGATGTATTCAACATGGCGCCATTATGTTTGAGCGACGTGCTGGCTGATTCTCACTTCTTTATTATTGTTTGTTAGTGTTAATTTAATTTATGATTTCTTTTAAACGCGACGTTGAAAGCTTCACTTTCCTGTTGTGCTGGATTGAAATTAAGGATTTATGGGATACTCTTTTACTCGTGCTCTTTGTCAGCCATCTTAAATAAATAAACCCCATTGTATTTGCTCGACCACATGTTGTGGAGTCGAAAGAAACACTTGGGCTAGAAATATAAGGAACACGTGGAATATAAGTTCATTCCCAAAAGCACACATCGACGAATATATATATGCGTCATTGATGCACCCCGGGAAGGAAAATATAAGTAGCCCAAAATATACATAATACAGATATACAAGAAGTTTGAATATCTAATCATACATCCTTCTTTGGTGTTGTTCTCCAGATCCATTCTCCCTGTTTGGAAATAAATGATTAATCATGCATTTCATCGTTTTGCAAGTACGTGTCAATAAAGCGCAATTTGCAATTAGTTTAATATTCAATTTCGTATTGTCCCGAAGTCAAATTGGTCTGATATAGTGAGTAATGATGCAATTGGTAGATTATAGAAGACACTTCATAATAAATTTGTTACCTATTGTTATCGAAAACTGAATCTCATTTTAATATTTGACTATGCATGGAGCAAAAGCGTGTGAATATTTCCATATATTATGCAGGTTATAGTATTATTTTATTTATGATCATTCCATGGCAAAAGTGTATCGGTAAACAAAGAGCAAACGTGCATGTTCTCTATGCGATATAAATTATCGATACATACTCCCACTTTTGACTTAGATAACGACCTTTAAATGAAGGTAGCCTGTATAATTTGTATATGTTACGGTAGACTTCGTTTATATAACGATTTTGTGTTATATTTTTGTCTGAAATTTTATTATAATTTATATATTTTTTTATTGTACTAACGAAACATTAACTTTTAACTAAAAAACAATCAACTTATAAATAAATAACTAATGCTGTTTGAAGAAACATTAACTGTCTAAAAAAATTAATAGCTACATTATTATATATTTCGCTGCTGAAATTTGTTAAAATTTTGAAATTTAGGAATTCGTGAACAATGCACGTATAGAACCTTAAAAAAACTTTTTTATCTATGCTATTGTATAATTGTTTTCTCAATATTGTTATACAAGATTTATACTATTTGCAGTTTTAGATTGTTTCATTATTTTTTTTAAAAAAGTTTAAAATTTCTCATTAATTTCCAGCAAATTTTCCTGCACCAAATCGCTTAATTAAGTACTGTTCTGTACGATTTTTTATCATCCAAAACTTTTAATAAATACATGCAATTTAATTTTAAACTTATATTTCTGTGCACATGCGTGTACATTATTATTGTTATTAAATGTGCGTTTTATTTTTTCATAAAATCGGATATAACGATCTGATTTTTTGTCCCTTGAAGATCGTTATAAGCGAATTCCACTGTATTTAAAAGCAGCTCGTTTAAAAAAAAACACGGTATAGAGTTGAACGATATTTGGAGATGAGGTCAAGGCTGACAGAACATCTGACGAATTTCTCTATTATGACATGTCAACAGAGATGTCACAACAGCAGGATTAGATCAACTTAGTTTTGGCCAAGTTCTATTATCATTTATTCACTTGATGTGATTGCCAAAAGATGCTTACATCTGCAGATCATCTGTTTAACGAGCCACTTATACTTACGTCAGTGGATCTTTTTTTTTTCCAACTTGGCATTATCATATGACGAAGGCTCATTTTACAAAATAAGCTTATTATAATCCTTTAAAAACTCTTAAGAACAGTTGGCATGTTTATTTTTTGTTCATATAAAGCATTCGTGCAATATCGACCTCGTTGCTATTATATGTTGGATAAGTTGTCAACTGATGTGGCTTTTCGTCACTTTTTAACTTTATATTATGAAAGACAATCTGCCAACTACTAGAATATCTGCTTCTTAAGTTCATAGTTCACTAATGCTATAGTTTGTTAGAGTATAGGTCTACATTATAGATATTCGTCGTAACTTATAAACTTTTTGGATTTCCCTGTTTGGTGCCATGATGACAATTCCTGGAATTGTCATCATGGCCAATGGTAACACCATACGATTTTTCATTGAATCACACACAAGGCTTATTTATCTGAAAACTACTTTTGATTTCCACACTTTTTTCCCAACGGTGCCCAGCGGGTGCTTCACCCCGTGGGGAAACATTTGTCCCACAGGGATGGCACCCCTGCTGGTAAGCCAATCAACTGCCACTGTTCGAGACCCCCCTCGAACCTTTTTTTCATTTTAGGTCCTATTCTTTTACCCCTCAACTCGTGCTTGGACGCCCTTCCCAGCATGCCACCACTATACTGCGCTGTACTGTTACCAAATTTGAGTGATGTAAGGGAAATACGTCATTATGCTTTTTTTTTTGTTCCTCCCTTTGCATGCAACTTACCCCCTCTCCCCCATTGACGACGAAAAAAAATTTAAATAAACATGCAGACCTAATTTTAATCGGAAACAATGAATATTATAAACTACATCAGCTAAAATTCTAAACCATGCTGAGTTCCCCAGAAAGTGAAGTTATTACTGCACACTTTATAACTAAAGAAAGAATGGGTAAAGAAAGATACAGGGTGATATACAATATGTATAGCTTTGCTTGCAATTTTGTTTTCTTGAATCCAACTTAAGATGTCCATGCAGTCTGAAAATTTGTAGGTCACATCTGTTGGCTGAGGTACAGGAAGTACCGAATTCCCAATGTCTAATTAACAAAAATGAAAATCGCCATATAAGCTCAATGTCGATTTAGCATTTTTATAAATTGGCAAACCAAGATTTAATCCACGACATGGCCACGTGCATCAGGAAAGAAAAATCCTTGCTTAAATAAAACAATTATCGATGTATTTCAATTTGTCTTAAGACCGAAGGTCGCCAAATGCCATTTCGTGCATGAATGTGTGAAAATGCATTCTGGCTGTTTTTCTGTGTCGATTGTAACTTCTGTATATACTTTTTTCAGTAAATTTAACAAGTAAATCTAGTGCAAAATGTGCAATTTATTTGACTATAGATTGCATACAAACAAACATTCACAGAATTTCCAGGAACTGTTAGTAGTTATTTTTCTCGCCTTTCAAGGAAATGCTCTATATAGCACAAATGCAAAGATGTTTATAATGACTCGCTTTGGGGCATTAAACTTTGTGTAATCAAAATAAATTCACAAATAAAATTTACCAGAAATGTCAAAGAGTGAAATAAATGCACATTTAGGTTAAATTAACACAAAAAATACGCTCGTATTAATTGTAAAAGGTTTATTAATAAAGTTATCGAACTTCTCAATATAATGCCAAAACGGCACGCTACATGACTCTAAACAAGTCCCACATCATCTTGCTATCATCCTTGGGGGGGGGGGAGGGTCTTACACGCCATCTTTACAACGAACAGCAATTGAGTCATCTAATTCTACCATTTAGTTGCTGCTCTTCAAGTTTAATCAAACATTCAAAGACCATTTCCACGTTGGGAGTCTTAACCTATCTCCCCTCCGAGTAATGACACGTTAAATGCCCAATGCGAATTGCAATTATTGCATGTCTTCCCCTCGTCCCAATGTTTCTTGAATCCCCTTCAGGTGTTTAGGGCCCCTGAAGTCGCGCCTTCTATTGCATCCGTATACTTCGATACTCAAGCGTGAAAAGAAAATGGGTGAATAGTGGACTCCCGTTGCCCTCCTTGGTGCCCCTTTTGTCCCTTTTCCCTCCCCCATGTAATGTGTTTCGTTTTTGGGGCATTCTTTAAGATAAATGGGCCATGCTTGGGAAATCATATAGAGACCGTTTTGTTGTTAAGGCGCTTCATAATTCTCGCGAGCTTAAAAAGTGCTAGCAACTGGGTCCATTGTGTGCGGTTGGGCCTCGGAGGTGCTGGGAGCCCCTCTGCTTTGTCCTATAGCCATTGATTTTGGAACTGGATTAGGCATACCACCCTCCGGTTATTTTCTACCTTCCAGCAATTATGGAACTTGTGCACACCGCCGTTACAGGACTGGTGTGAAATTTTTGTGAAAATGTCCTCCTTTGACCATTTTTCCTCAGAAATTGGTAGTGAAAGGGCCATTGAATCGGGTGCTGGGATTAAATGATAAATTCGCACCAGTTCTCAACAATCATGGGACACGTACCCCCTTTTTGTCCAGGTTTTCAAGCCAGTTATTTGGAATAACCGCAAACGTCGTGCTCACGATGGACCAGAATTGGGCATGGGAGAACTTGGGGACTAACGTGGGATAAATGAGCTGCTTTCGATTATTCTTTTAAGCTGAATTCAGTGCCTCGATAGAGCTGTTTCTGGCATTTGTAACCCCTATAACCCAGCGTTCTTCAAACTCCTGACCCCGGCAATGTCCTTTGCTTTACATTTTCATTTATTTATTTTTTTTGGAAGACATACAATTAAAAAACGTTTTGAATTGATAATTCAAATATTTTCGACTGAATTTAATTTTTATAAAAAATAATTTAAAGCTATCAATTTTGTTTAAGACTTACATATAATGTACATGTACAGGTATCTGTATTGTTTATATTTTTAAACTGAAGCAGCAAAATAATTTGTGATATGAATTCCATGCGAAAATGATGTTGAATATGACATTACATCGGAATATACTGGAGAAATACAAGAGATACAAGATATACAATAGAAATTGAAAAAAAAAATTGTTGTAAGATATACGAAATGTAGCCTACAGACTGCAGTGTAAAATAACTAAAATTTCTACTTTCACAAGGAAATAAGATTTAAATTAGGCTATCAGTTTGTTAACTTATTTTCATATATTTTGGCTGGAATTTAATCGGCCCCTACTGTGTTTGCGAAAAGTTTCCCGAAATTTCATTCAATATATACCGCCTATATATTTTATAAAATGAAAAACGTTTTACCATTATATCACTGGAATAATTAAATTAAAGGTTTGCCCACATAACTTATGCAAGTTTAACTTACATACTAGTGCTACCGAATTTACTAAGAATTAATTTACTACTGTTGTCTCATGAATTCTTATGATTTGAGTTGCTCTATAGATACGAGTGCGGTAACATTTATAAACTTGGGACTTTAATGACAATACGAATTTGATGCGCTATAATTCCAAGACCACTTGAACCGCTTATTTAATAATTCCAAGGAGCACAATTATAGGCACTCGATTTTGCCGTTTTAATAAATTTAGCCTGTACATGCATGTTTCCAACCAAATAGCCCATGCATTGCACTCAAGTAAAATAATTTGTTTTCCACATAATAGGACATTATTAATTTAATTGAATTACCATATATATACATATGTAAAATATCGTCTCGGATACTTGTTTGGAATCCAGTCTTTCACTTTTTCATCATTCAATCTGCACTTTTCGAGATAGGTATATATAAAGATTTTATCTTAAAATGCAATTTTTGATTTATGCATGTAAATCTACACGCATGCATATATTTAATTTTTACAAATAAGTTTATTTGCATTATACATGAATTTATGTTTGAAGAGACGAAATGTAAAGCCCATCTTTGCAAACCATGTTAGCGTTTTCACTTATCTCATGGAAATGTCAAATTCTGTGAATTTATAGATTTTGCTCAAAGTACATGTAATACAAACTATCAATGAATAATACGCACAAATATAATTTCTTAATCTCGCATATATATATGTACATCGAAACATTAGAGTATAGACTTCAGTATCATCTCTTGACAATTCCAGCGTTTGTAGGAATAGTTAGATCATCTTTTCACCAGTTTAATAGTCAGAGCTGTGCTTTTTTTAACCTCATTTGCTGTTTAAATATGTAAATGGAGATAAACACGATAGTCTCTGTAATCATTTTCAGTAAATACGCTCATTTATGACAAGAAATGACAAGCCGCCTGAAAGTGCATGGTACAGTATACGTTATATATATGTTTATATGCAGAGTACAGAATCCTTGGATGACATTGCTCTCATCAGTACATGCCATGGCTGATTATTTACAGGTGATTAATATGTCACCATCAGTTAGCTTGTCAGCTTGTATACTTGTTGACAAAATGATGCAAGTTTACATGAAAATGACTTTGGTCAATAACATTACTGGTGCGTTCCCACACCCTCGGTTTTAAGTGACAGCATGCATGCCATGCACGAGATGGACGAGATAATTGAATATCATTTCGGGCTTTTACGAGGCCTTGTCTATATGCATGTATATGCAAATTGCGTATTTCTGCTTGATGCTCTTCAACTTCAATTAAAATCTAATTTCCATATTCGGATGTAACATAATTATTTTTGTAATCTGCATATCTGATGTAGACGCCCTATATATTAAATGTATAATATACTATACATCGAAACCTCGTCAGAATTTCTCCGCATTTTAACTAGCTCATTTTTCTATTTATGACGGAGTTGTAAAGTGAGTAAACTTTAATATACGTTATCCTTAATTGAATGTTGAAGCCCTAAATATGCGCTGTAGAGAAAACTGGAAGATGTTTGCTCGGTCTTTGAAAGTCATCGTACTGGAAATGCGTGAAAAAGCATCGCCTTTTATACATGTACATGCAAATTGGCAGACGATGAGGGCGATATTAATTTAAGCTTTTACTGGAAAATGAACGCTTCTTGGGATATTAATTTAACATTTCTGACGAGGATTATGGCGTAAACACTTTTTTGTATACTAAATTTGTTTTGGGAAATCTGGTTTGAAAAGAAACTGGGATAATTGTTAAACGCACGTTATTAGTCGTGCTCATTTTTCGTACATATTTTGTTGTAATTTTAGCCGACATTTTTGATGAAGTTGAAGATTAATTCACGAGAGGTGTAACGCCTTCTTCACACCAACGTTGATGTAGATCAACTGATGTGGATCAAGAAAACTTGCGTGTTAATTCACACCTCAGAACTCATTTAAATTGGTCACATGACCTAGTATACAGGGCCCTATATACTAGGTCATGTGACCAGTTTAACTGAGTTCTGCGGTGTGAATTAACACGCAAAAGTTTTCTTGATCCACATCAGTTGATCTATATCAACGTTGGTGTGAATCAGGTGTAATGAATTAATTTAAGAGCTTTTTAAAGGAGATGACCTTTTGCATTGATGAGATGCTAATTCTGGATACTATAAACTCTGAAAACCTGTATACATAATTTTAATTGCTGTTAATAAAGTGTTCATGCAATTTTAACGAGCAATTATTTATTATGGTTTTTTCATTTTAAGCCATCTATAAAATTAAATTTATAGTTTTTGGAGAGTAGCTTTTATTATTTCTTCTTCTGTATTTAAGATGCATTACACGTATAGAATTAAATAATCATGTTCAATTACCAAAATCATGAAATATGAAAAAGAGGATGTTTACAATCATCTCAACTAATAGTAAACATTCAAATTTCTGATCTACTTTAGCACTTTTTAGAATGCACTTTAAGGTTCACATTGAATTGATGTATTTTTCAATGCAGATAAGGTATAATTCTTGCTAAAATGTATGATGAATGATATTTTCATATATTCTTTACGAAATTTGAAATATAATAAGCAAGAGGCTTCGTTTTGCTACTTAAAATTGTTTTTATCTATTACATAACGTACATTTATGGCTGATAATACATTTTATAAGATTACACAAGAAGCTATGCACTTCTTCTACACTCCTACAATTAAAATATAGTGTATATTGTTAAGTACTTGTGGTCAGCAAAGTTGTAGATTACTTATTTTACACAGGTCATCATTTCTAAAAGCTGCTTTGCAATAAAGGCCGGATCAGACCATTTTCACGTACTTGCTTTTCATTTGAAATTGAATGGCTTTTCATCCTCGAAAAATACAAGAATCGTAAAATTCCAGCAAAAATAAGTCCTTGTTGATCTCCTGCTGTCCAAGTTCAGCGTCCTTTGTACCATTAACGACGCAATTTGTCGAAAAAGGTTAAAAATTCCAGTTATTAGCAGCGTTCTCACGACTACAAAGGTAGTTAAATCCCGACAATAGCAATAAAGATTAGGCAACGGTCAAAAGAGTCAGAAAGGGGCATCTAAATGGCTTCATTATTGAATGGCAAACACCTTTGACGGCCATTTTGAGGTGTCGCAGCCTGTGGGTGGTTCGTGTCCCATGTGGCTTTGCAAAGGGGAATTGATAAAACCTAAGAACGGGTTTGTGCTTTTTGGGTTATCGTGACGAGCCACCTTTCATACTATATAGCTAGGCATGAATATGCAAATTAAGACGCTAATTGAATTTCCTTTTATTGCGCGTTTTATGGCCCGAAATAGGTTCCCAATGTTACCAACTTATAGTTTGCATTCAAATGTCCTATATCAAGGTGGCGTTTTCAAAATCTTCATTTAGACTTTTTACATGTATACATGTTAAACCTGACGAGAAAGTAACTTTAAATCTATATAGGTCTACATGTATAGGCTAAACTCTCTGGTCGAAATCACGCCATCTTGTGCCATTAGTTTTTCAAAATGTTCTTTCTTATTGTACATGTTGTTCTTAGCAGAAGGCACATCAATAAAGTCAAAGTAAATACTGCAGTTCATTCTATAAAACATACATCAGTAGGCCTATGTTGTGTTGTTTCTTTATAAAATGCTCTTTCTAAACTTTTACGAATTTAAATTAGCTACTGTCGTTATGAAATAGATTTAGAAGGGCACATTTTGTTCCAAATCAAAACGAACTGCATTTTCTAAGGAAAACGATAATGAAGCTGTATCCAGAATTGGTTTTCTGTCTTTCCGCTAAATGCATTCACCATTCAATTTGCATTTCAGCTGCTTGCAGCTTTTCCTTTACGGTATTTACCCTACGAATTAAATCTATGACTGCACTTCATCGTTTTATTTGTTGATTGCTATTGTGACATTTGAAGTGGCAGAAATGCTCCATGCAAATTTATCTTCTTGGCAAACTACCCGGAATGCAGTTCTTTTTCTCCCCCTTCTTCTTTCTGATGTCACTTTGTATCTAAAATGAAAATAAAAAGTTTGCAGTAGTGTAGTCACAATGCCTAGTTTGAAGTCGTGCACGAGTATGGGATGTCCTGTGAATATATAACATTCACTGTTGTTTTAAATTGTGTTCTTTCACTTTTAGCCAAACATGTATATTGTAAAATTATATAAACACGTTTTATTATTATTTTGATAATATTATATTTTAGTTACACTTCATACATGTATACCGTAAATACTCGAATAAACCTCGGGTGCTATGTATGTGAATGTATTTTCTGTTTCATGTTCCCCACACTAAAAACGTTGGTTTAAAATTCAACCCAATATTGAGTGCTATATGGACATACCAACATTGGGTAAACATTGGGTTGAATTTAAGTGTAACAACCAAATAATGGGTTAAAGCTACCCAACTATGGGTCACAGTTATTTACACAGGTTTTGGCTATAAAATAGGCCCAGAATTTGGTAAATCTGAGGTTTGTGTTATTTATAATCAACTCATAATTGGGTAACTTTATTATAAATAACACAAACCTTACATTTACTCAATTCTGGGCATATTTTAACCAAAACCTGTGTTAATAACAGTGACCCAACGTTAGGCAACAATTGGTTGTTACACTTAAATTCAACCCAATGTTGGTACATGTATGTCCATATAGCACTCAATATTGATTTAAATTTTAACCCAACGTTTTTAGTGTGCATGTTTTTAAAAGCGTTTTATATAAGATTACAAGATTCTTGAATATTAGTGCAAATTTTTCGTATTTTAATTTTATATTTTTGTCTTTTTTTATAGGTAAGTGACCGAATTTCCCATTTCTTGGAACATTCCTAATGGGGGGTTTACAATATGTCAAAGTCATTCCGGAAGTCCATACCCTCGTGTTTGTGCGGAAGCGAATCAGGTGATTGATCTTCAAATCTTCGTCATTTGGTGAAACTTTCAATTTATCGTATTCTCGTTGATGTATTTTTTTTTTTTTGTGGTATTGACCGAGTGATTGATGAATTTCATGAACCCCTCGCAAAACTTTTCCCATTGGCTCTCGTGGTATATTGCACCAGTTGTTTATTCTTCGTTTCAAGATACTGGAAATCCGTCGATTGATCCCCATTGCATGGTGACAACTGATAGGCTGTAGATTAGTGGCGCTTGCGTCCTATGCTTTTCGGTATTTGCTTTCCGGTCACTCGGATCGGATGCAGTGATTCCTTCAAAGGACATTTTTAAACCGGACTCGTATTCTTCGTAAGCCTAATGAGATTGGGAGTTTGGATTTTTTGTTGTTGTTGTAACGTTATAGACTTTGCGTATAAGGCAATAGCTTCTGACTCAAAATTGTGCAACTTGATCTCACTTGGACGATCGATTTGGCGCTTTATCAAATGACTTTTTTCTCGGGATGCAGATATTTATATCCGATTAAAAAAAAACCAATGTCGTTCTAAAAACGCTGGTGGGTATGGGCTCAAATTACAGACTTTTGGGGATGATAATGCTGGTTTCTCAAAAAGACCAACCATTCAAAGATGGCGCTTGTTTGCGCCATTTTGAAAAAATCTTTCACTAGCAAATTGGAAGTCGTTATCAACCCTCACCATTTTCATAAACTTAATGAGAAAACCGTTAAAAACCTATTTGTTCATATTTCATTTATAGTACATGAAGAATACTGTATGCATAATGTGGATCTGAATTTGATGCGAGGAAATATGAAGCTCGTCATGATTTTCTTTGTAGATGATCTATATAATGTATATACATGTAGTTACAAACGTCAGATTTTCAGCATGATGAATGTCACATTGCGATTGCATGCATGCATCAAGTCCAAATTAAACGAAAGCATATATATGTGTCTCTAAATTACCTTCGTTTAATGAGCTAAAAATATAGGCTAGTGCATGAAATCATTGCCCATTGTCACTTCTTCATGGAACGAAAATAATAATTAGTTATACATATATGTTGTTTCTATAGGATAACAACGACTAATAAGTTTCTTGTACAGGATTATGTGCAATATGCCCGTTGAAGGATTCTTTTTAATTGTTGTTGTTAGGTTCACTCGGTCTATGCACAGTTCCATCCCACATATACATATATGTACATGTACTTTTTATTTCCTAAATGTCAAATCCAGACGACATTGTATTACTTTTTTTTATTGCATATCTGGGAGCTATATACAATTGTACATGTATTATATTTTATTAATGGTAAAAATGTGATTGCAGTGTGCAATATTGCTGCTTTTTATAGGCTTTTACAAAATGCCGAATGTATTGTAGGCATGAGCATTCATTGCGGTGTTGGCAATTTGTTCAATTAGTTGGATTGTTTATTTTATATTATTTTTTAACCTAGATTAATTTTTAGCTTGACTGTTACATTCAATACTACAGTAGTTGTTTCCACCATTACACATAAAATCGTTGGGTTAAAATTCAACCCAATATTGAGTGCTATATGGACATATCAACATTGGGTTAACATTGTGTTGAATTTTAAGTGTAACAACCAAATGTTGGGTTAAAGCTACCCAACGTTGGGTCACAGTTATTAACACAGGTTACCCAACGTTGGGTACACTTAAATTCAACCCAATGTTAACCCAATGTTGGTATGTCCATATAGCACTCAATTATTTGGTTGAATTTTAACCAAACGTTTTTAGTGTATAGTTATTGTATGTATAATGAGTTAAATATAACACAACTGGTTTATTGATACATGTGTCACAGCTTCATGGCGAATTTAGCATTCAACAAGAGATCTATTCTGGTCAAAGTTCACAAATGCCAAGAAAAAAAGTGATTGACGGATCCGCACTGACTATACCCTGCATATATGAAACTCATGTACTTGTATACATGAATTGATAAATTTAAACCCAAACTAAGGCCACCATTTTGCGCGCATGGTGTATTCCAATATACATTGACATAAATGGGGCGATAAAGAAGATGAAGAATTGGGAATCACACCCATTTCTGCATAAAGATAACATTTGTTTGAAATTCGGTCGTTTGGCAACAACACATTCGCGCATTTCCAAACATTTTTCGACATTTGTATAAAAATGTCTACAAATTGTGGTGACTGGATGTAGAGAGAACCAGTGCGTGGCGTTTGATAAACAGGAAGAAAGATCCCCAGAATTAATGGAGCGTCACGCAGACGCATTTTAAGCGCTATCGGAATCTGAAATATGCTAATACTGCTCCACGGGCCTTACGATAAAATCCTCATTGTTTTTGGACCCTACCGAGTTTTGGCGGATTTATCTGCACCGATTCTTATTTTTATCACATTCTATTGCCCCTCTTTAGTACTAGTCGTATATACAAAGGCTACAAACGCGAGCTAACTGTTTAAACCATCAAGAACTTTACTAGTGCTCTTTTACCCTTCCATGCAGATGTATCTCGAAAACTTACTTGATAAAATCAATTATGCGTGCAAGGGCTTGTCATAAATTGAGAGATTATGGCGTTGCAATATATAATTTTCTTTTCCCAGTCTTAACTATACGTGTATAATGTATAGGATCCATTCTAGAACATATACTCATTAAAATAAATACATTATATATTCACATGTACGTAAGACAAACATGGCCAAAGATAGCATAGATATATACATGTACATGTATACTGTAGACCTATATATATTTTAGTAGTACAATTCCAAATTGTTATTAAACTAGACTCGACCAATTAATGCACGAGCTTTAAAGGGGGATTCATTAATCTAAGAGGGCTTAAGCTAAGAGGGGTTATACTGCATAACTATAGATGATACCGTAGAACCCCTTTTAGCTATTCAAATTGGCCGGATTAAAAATATTAGCATATAGTAGGACTAAAGGTTATTAGGTAAGAGGGGGTTAATAATCTCTATTGCTCCAACGTACGTCCTGAAATGTTGTATAAACTGCAGGAGGTGATTATCTATAGAATTAGTTAAGAGAGGTTCTACTGTACAGCTATTTTGGTTTTCCACTTTCAAGTTGTTAAAAAAAGCCTTGTTTGCTGGAATTGCATCAATTTGCGTGGCTGCATGTCATGGATTTGCAATGTCGTTGATTTTACTATAATCACTAGCTTATATTGTGTAGACTTTGGGACCAAACTTTGACAAAGTTACCTTAAGGGTAAAAGCATGCTGAAGCATCGATAATATCATGGATGGAAAATAGCAAGGAAACATACATGTGACTATAGTCGATGCACCCGCACATAGTGGAAGCAAATAGCACATGTTTCAATGCTGTTCTCCATCCTCTAATCCATGATACTATACCTACTTCAAGAATGCTTCAGAAATTGTCAACTCAACTCAGCTATAAGGCTTTTGTGAAAACTTGGTGGAAAGCATTGAAACAAACCAAGTTGCCTGCAATGGCAAAAGATGCAAGTAAACTGGATGAAGTATATCCGTCGATGTGCCATGACCTTCTGCAGACGAAATCAATTAATGAGCGACAGTTGCTGGATTCGCACCGGAACCAACACATTTCCCCCCCACCAAATGCCGCTGCATCGTTTTATTGATTATTCATTTCGTCTTCAGCCAGATTCTTCCTCTCGGATGAGTCGCGCATCTCCATTATACGCGCCACGTGAAGCGTGGCCGAGGAACCCTTATCGGCTAGGCTGCAGGCAGAAGCGCAGGAATCCCGCAGTTTTCGCTTAAATGGCGAGCGTCACCCCGTAAAAGGTCATCTTGACCTTAGGAGTGGACAGCAATTCATTAATGAAAGCCCTGACAACCGGCGTGGGAAGTACACGTACAGAGGTCAACCACGGTTCACACTATACGACCGTGATGTGGACATTTTGCACGTGTTCCATAGTATGGAACTTGGACACGTGTGTCTACAGGGTGCACTAACATCTATTCAATACAAATGCAGACGTGACAGACTTGCGGATTCATTTATGAGGAATGTTCAAAGGATGCTTGCTTGATGACAAATGAATGACTGTAGCTCCTCAAAGACGTTGTGGTATATTTATGTACCACAACATGTATAATATGTCACAATATGTACGATATTTACATGTATAATACAAGAACTACATAAACTTTGTTTCTATGTACATAAAATAAATATGTATTAAATGTCTTTTTTAAATTAATTTTATATACAGGTGTACAGTATATATAAATTTGATACACAAGGTATATATATTATTTTATGATACTGTATATAAGCTTACAAATTTATATTTTCTTTCATTGTAGGACAGTTCCAAAATATTGAGACACATTTTCGTGAATCTTTCCGAATGGTGTATTCCAATATAGTATATCCTTTTAATAGGCAAAATTTATTATCTTAACATGAGTTGTTTGTTGGAAATCCATCCTGCAGCCAACGACTCATTACACCTTCACACCGATCAAATCAAGTGCACTGATGTAGATCAAGTCTTGATCGAGTTGCGCAAATCCAATCAAGTTGTCTGCTCCACTTGATGTGGATCAAGCTTTCTGTCATCTGCACCTCGTTTCAAAGTGGCTTCA
>JAQGCC010001583.1:0-22706 GCA_034698905.1 Xestoiulus laeticollis | reverse complement strand
TTTTAATCTACCGTCTAACTGATCAAATGTTAACGTGTAACTCATATTCCCTCCTTAACGCCGGTTATATAAAATACATGGTCACTTTATTTTGGGTGCTTTGTCAATGAAAAAGTTCCAAATTGAAAAAAGTTTTACTGAAATTTATTTTATTTTATCAATAAAGTTTGTCAATTATTTCGAAATAATTGATATTTTAATCTACCGTCTAACTGATCAAATGTTAACGTGTAACTCATATTCCCTCCTTAACGCCGGTTATATAAAATACTCTTCATACTATTTTATAAAGGATTGACAATCCGATCGTGTCAAGTTTATGAACGATCAAAAAACTGAACAAACTCTTAATGTACATTTGGAATATCAAACGAATTTGCTCTGAGCTAAAGGGTGGAGCATGAACTGTATTTTTAATTGTACCATTTTGAGAAATTGTTTTAAATGAAACCAATTTCTTGTACTCTTCGTATCAATTTTTTAGACAAATGCTCTCCTTGGAATACATTTACAAAGGGTTCCCATAAACCTGGAAAACCTGGAATTATCAGGGAATTTGGCTAGACCTGGAATTATGTTGCTTTCACAAAACCAGTTATTAGTTAACACAAAAGTCCAGAAATGGTACACTCAATCGGAATACAGAATTATTACTCTTTTACTTATTTAAAAATAATTGTACATAAAAAATAAAAATGTACACCTGTTTTGTACTAAAAAAAAATTAATTGCATACTCGTACACCTATTTTACGACACATTGGTAATTAGGTAGGATTTTTAGATCAGATACACACTGTATATGACAAGGTAAAAAACTTGTTTGTTTGTGTGATCCCAAGTTGGATTGAACATTGTAAATCGTGTTTTGAAATACTTTCTACTCTGTATATTGTCGTTTTTGAAATTACATGTAAAAGAAATCCATTTTTGGAATATATTAAAACCTGCTAAATGTGACCACCCAAAAAAATGGCCAAATTAGATCACTGTATACAGGTGGTCACTATACTGAGAATTTTTATACATATATTGGAATACATGTATGCACTAAAACCAATTTATGAAAAGTGGTCGCTTTGCAAATTTGTCACTTTACCAGGTTTTGCTGTTAGTGCTAATAAAATTAGATACCATATACCCCAAATGGAATTAAGTAAGGGTTGCAGTCATGAAAGTATATACTAAAGGGCAATTTAGTTACAGCTTGTGCTCAAATTAACACTATTAACTTGTGTTTGCGGTAAACACGTATAATATAAAATCAAAACTATTTAAAACCTAAGAAAAATGGGCGGATCTTTGAAAGTAATGCTCTCGTAACTCATAGACGCTCGTGCACGTTACACGTGTTTTCGGCCCTCCACATAGGTTTCTTTGACCTGGCCCTTTCCCCCAAAACTAACCGCCCGTCAGCACCCTTTTTGCCACAGGGGGCAGTAAGAACGTGTAGTCTGCATACTAAACATGATCCTGCAACCCCTTTTCACTTTTAGCTGCTAGAAATTCCGACCATTGAAGATAGTTTTTTTTAAATTTTTTTTTATTTAATGCTGAACCAAAAACCAATTTCTTAGATTTTCTGGGTTGCGACAACTGGTTGAAAAACATGGAAAAACGTGAAAGTTGACAAAGCGATAAAAATGACCTTAGGTAAAGGTCAGGAAAATTTATTACCTGGGCAATAATTGCTTTAGAGCTAGTTCCTGCAAAAATATGTGGTACACTTCTATATGCTACTTGAAAATGGAAGCTTTGAAACGTCTAAGGATGTTCACCCATCCTTGGACATGCCAAGTAAATTATGGATTTTTGCTCTGCATGTTCAAAATATTTGGCAGCATTTACATTGTGTTGTATTTGTTCTGCATTTCTGAACAAGAAAGCATCACTTCTATTGATGGACCAAAACGTTCCAGAGCTTTCAGTTAGCATCTCTTGGACGCCTGAAGATGTTTAACTAGGATTTTCTTGATATCATTATACCCTGGGAATTCTGCATGTAATTTTATTTGAAAAAAATAATGATGTCAATTTGATTTAAGGTCTGAACGTTAGTACCTGATTATTATCCTGATAACTCTTTAAGAATTCGTTACCCAAGCGTTTTATTTGATACCGGTGATAACATTAGATTTAGTTTCAAAACCAGTTAACACCCTAACTATAAGGCAGGGTGCCCACCAAGATGGTGAGCATGTTGTGATATGGCGACTTTGCAGTGTATGGCATGATGTGCACGAGGCGAGTGTACATGCAAATCAATAGGATCGCAACGTGACATATGCCACGAAGTCGCCATACCACCACATAGCAGGGTGCCCCCCAAGATGGTGAGCATGTTGTGATATGGCGACTTTGCAGTGCATGGCATGATGTGCACGAGGCGAGTGCACATGTAAATCATTAAGATCGCAACGGGCCATATGCCACGAAGTCGCCATACCACCACATGCTCACCATTTTTGTGGGACCCCTGGTGGTAGCCCTGCAAAGCTTTAGTAGAAACCCTTCTGTGACTGGAAGAATTTAAATATGATGTACAATTAAAGATGCCAGATCAGTGCATCTTTGAAAAGGTGTTGTTGTAAAATTACTTGTTCTGTCCTTAACAAAAAAAAAAGTATTGCAAAATTCGATAATTTCACAAAAACGCATTCTGCAATTTGTGCAATTACTGAATTTTTGCAGTGGATTTTCAGGCCATTATACAGGGGGTAATTACATGCTAAAAATGGAGAATGCAGTCAAGTTATGAACAACTGGGCGTCCTAGTTAAAATATTTCTTTGTAAGTAAGACATTTTGATACATTTAAAAGGTTAACCGCTTCTGTGTTTCTTTGGATTGTACTCGTTTCATGCATTTAAAAGACACACCTTGTCTCGTATATACGTATATTTTCTTCGTTATTTTGGCTTTAAAAATCTGCTCTGTTTTTCTCACGATTTTTTTTTTTGTTGCCGAATATTTGGAGAGTCTTGCCAACATTTTCTTTCTCTTTTTTTTAATTCCTCTCTTTTTTCTTTTTTTTTACTGTGCGAGATATATTGGGAAAATGTCGTATACACATTTGCTAATGGCCCAAAATAGCAAAAGAGGGTGTGTATTTTTTTTTCTCCTATGGATGCCGTTGTAAAATACAGGGAGTAAAACCCAAGAAACGCAGAGTTAGCAATCCAAACTCTCAACCCAAATAAAATTTTTGCAACAGGGTTTCAAGCTGCTTTTCTAGCCTGCTGTTAAAAGTTTGGCAGGCAATGGCGACTATCCGTTTTTGCTTGCCAACCGTGGTGGTTATCCTGAACTTAACTAAAATCCATTACTATATTTATACATATGGTTTGTTTGTGTTGTTGTTCTTCTTGTAATATTGTCATGTTCGTGTGCGATTTTGTTGTTAAATATTTTGTTGTTAAATTATGAACCAAGGCCAATTGCAGTTTACCTATTTGACGCAGTAAAGTTGGACAGTTATACTTCCTGTAAATAGCATTAGAAATGGAATAAAAGTAATGCATTGCTCACGAGCCAGAGCTTGGATAAAGTTTTATGA
This sequence comes from Xestoiulus laeticollis, assembly GCA_034698905.1. Lineage (NCBI taxonomy): Eukaryota > Metazoa > Arthropoda > Diplopoda > Julida > Julidae > Xestoiulus > Xestoiulus laeticollis. Next base: position 19,152 of record JAQGCC010001583.1, on the reverse strand, counting down.
AAATGTTTACTCTTGTCTAAATTGTAATGTTTATACACGTAGTTTTGGCAACTTTTGAGACATTTAAGTTATACTGCTCTACAATGGTTTCTCCGTTCTGTATTATTAATTCCTGCACTAGTTAGTGTACAAATGAAATTGAGTGCTAACAAAATGTATATAGGGAAACTTAGCCAGGCTAAATAAGATAAGTTTTTGCATATAGTTGACGGAGGCTTTAATGGGCTGGTCGAGCTTATGATATTCTGTATTTTGGCGCCAATGATTATGTTGTAATGGCGCTTCATCTATTAGCTTTTATTTCACATGTAATATGACGGGTACGCAGACGTTGTGTTGTGCCGGTCAAACAGGAAATTGGCTTCTCTCAGCCTCAGTCACTATGAACTTAGCCGAATTTGGCTAAAAATAGGATAAGTTTCGCATCATAAGCACAACTTTTGTAGCAGGTAGAGGAGTACAGAGTTGAATTAATAAGCCTGACCAGAATGCATTCAGAATTTTGGCCAAAAGAGCATATATACGTAATTTTGTCGCAAAATAAATACAAGATTCTTGTTACTGTCTCAGAATGAAAAGTTAGTCAGAAATTCAGCTGTGCTTTAATACTTCACAATGCAAACTCGCCCATCAAAGTCGTTCTCGTTTTTTATAAATTTTACGAATTTAGCTATTATACATGTACAAATCTATGCATATTTCAACCCAAATAAAATCTGAAAACTCGTTAAGACTTTTTTTTTTGGTTAGTTTTTTACGTTCTTTAGAGACGTCTGATTTACCATTTAGATTTTTTGATTTTCTCACGGGGGCTGCTTCGTGTTCATTTAAAATTTTGGTTCATATAAAAATTTGGTTTATTTATGAACTCATTTTTCTTGTTTTTTTTATTATTATTATTTTTTGTTTATAATAATAAATAATATTTTCCACGTTTGTTAGCAATCGATCTGTTGTAATCCCAACACGTGTTAGATTTTATAAAACGCCTTAGCCGTAGGGCTCACCTTTAAAATGAGATTTATTTCATTTAATGGGAAAAAAAAACCTACCCCCTATCGTGGATTCGCTTTCTTTTGTACATGTGCGAAAAGTTTTTTTGCAATCAGGATCGTGAAGATTTCATTAATTTGAATCGCTTTCTATAAGCATAAATTTGTGAGGTGCAAGCGTTGCATTTGCAGCTTTCTTGCATTTTATTTTTAATTTAGATATGATAAGAAAAAAAACTGTTTTAATAGTAATTTGTGAGATCCCAAGTTGAGTACATGATCCGTGTAGAAGTCAACTTTAGCCGGCTGTGTAATTTTTTAGCCTCAAATGCAGGCCTCAACGAAGCAGGGGAGAAATGCTGATCTAACCCAACCTCCGGTTTCTTGGGGGGGGGTATTCTGACCTAACTTACCTTTTGATTCTAGGGGAGGGGGGGATTTTACCTAACCTAACATTGACCAGCCAAGCCTTCGGTTTAATGGGGTTTCATTTTTCTTCAATTCCCCCTGTTTTTCATGTTCTTTGCTCATGTTGAGAGCTGCATTTGAGGCTAGATAATTGGACAGCCAGCTAAAGTTGACTTTTACCAGGTGGCCATTGGTTGAACATTGTAAATTGTGTTCTTTGAGATTCAAGACAAGACAATGTTTGGTATAATGCCATATTTTTGAATTTTCTGTTTTTCAGAATGTTGAGGGATTGTTTTAATATATGGAAAAGTCAGGGATGTTGAAAACTTCATTTGTGGATGAACTCTGTACAGTGTACATTGATAATTTGACATTCTTGTACTGATGGGTTGATCATCATTGGCGTGGGAAGTTAGGAAAGAGAGGTTAACATGGTGTCGACTTTATATCTTTAGCTAGAACTTTAGCATTATCTTATTATTGATGACTTTTGACAATGACGTTGATGCGATTAAGTTAGATCGATCGCATTAAGATGTCACCTGAGACACCTTTTTTAACTATGACATTGTTAAAAGAAGTAAAAAATGCTTCGTTTACGTTATCTTCGGATTTCTATGCGCACAGTATTGTTTTAAGTCGAATTAAAGTGAACAAAAACAAAAGCTTAACCACATTGTACAGTGAGCAATATTTCATTTCATATTTTCTTTAAAATAACGACTTCTTGGTCTATCTCAGCCTGCATCTAAAATAGTTTCCATGTTTGCACAAAAATTTAAGAAAAACTCATCTTGCTCCCTACGCTCGACGATTTTTTTTACACCATTCAACTTTTATTTTACTATAAATTTTAACTAATGATTTATGTGTTTCGTTGCATGGGAAAATTTGTGTCCAAAAGCGTTTGACGTGTTTCGAAACTGACAGAATCTACTTTTTTTTTCTTTAAAATTTAGGAATTAGAAGATGCCCTGGTTGATTGTGAGTGCTTACTAGTCGCCGATGTTTGTGCCAGACTCTTACGATATTTAAGAGACTCCAATGATATTCAGTAAGTAATACCTCATTCACACGCGTGGGTCTCGAGTCAAGGTATATTGTGTAATATTGTCAAGTATCGCTTAATAATATCGGATTTTTTTTTCTTCAAGGAACCATTCCCCCCTTTCCCTCCCTCCCCTACTCTTTTTTGGTTCATTTGTTTGTAACCCTCGTTATTATAACAGATTGCTTAGCTCCAGTTGGCGCGAGCTAATGGTTCAGGTAAGGTGCAGGGTACACTGCCCCTCTGCTGCACTCCCATGTGCTCGAGTCATGCTCAAGTAGACCACAATTTAATTTTAATAAATTTTCGGGTTTCTTAGAATTTTTCCATGCGAGGTTCAACTGTGACTTCCCCATTTGGATCCCCTCCACGTACTCCTGTACCCCTGCCTCTTTCACAGCACACCAAGCAGCCATTCTTGCCAATTTCTTACCCTCGGTCCCTGCCCTCCTTCCATGTCTAAAATGTCCCCCACTACCTCCTCCTTAAACTTAACAAATATGCTGGTTGCCGTTTTTTTTTTCTTCTTCTTCTTCTTCTTCTTCTTCTTCTTCTTCTTTCCCTTCTTTGAATTTGTAGTTTTTCTCCCTCCAGACTACTTTCTGATCATGTTCAGGTTCTCTTGTCTTCTCGATTTTTCTTTTTTTTTTTAATTGGCAATAATTCAATATTCTACTAGGCTAAATTGTGTTACACCCTAGTATCATTTTAACAAGTGTTTAGTTTTTTATATGGCTCTAATTGTTGAATTCCAACTTGAAAACCCATAAGTGGCCTTTATAGTGATTAAAGTTTTATTAATTATGGAATTGGGAATTTACAAATGGTTTGTTTTAATAGGCATTTTAGTGCAGCATTTTTAACCTTTTTGGACTCACGTCTCACAAAATGGCAAAGAAATTGTCCCGGCATGCCATAAGTTGGTTATTTCATGAGATTTTCTTGTTGAAATACTTTGGAAACTCAGATAGCTGAGCACCCCTGGACATTTTGAACACATTTAAAATTTAGCACTTGAGCCATGCGTGCGCAATACCACTCGTTCAAAAAAAATCGTGCTCAACTGAGCAGATCTTGGGTTTACTCAGTTGTGCATGACAATTTTCGAACGAGTGGTATTGTACATGCATGGCACAAGTGCTCAATTTTAAATGTACTCAAGTGTCCAAGAGTGTTCAGCTATCTGAGTTCCCCTAATGACAAAATTAAGATTTTAATAAAATAAACACTATGATGAGAGATTTTATTGTTTTGCCTACAATTGGTATATTTTTACCCTTCCGCAAATACCCGTTGCACTTCTATAGACCTTTCCTGGATTACCTGCTGAACTACATGTATAATGTTTTGGTATGTTTCACCATGAGTCCTACATGGGTTATTATTGAAGGACTACATTCTACAAAGGGTTATAGTTTAAAATTATTCCTCATTGGTTTTTCAACTTCCCCAAGCATTCCCAGATTCGGTTTCTTCATATCTCGATCTACAGCTTATTTACCATAAAATTCTTCAGGTCATTTCTTTTCAAAATTACTAATTAGCTTTTACTCTAACACCTCCAGTTGTTGGTGTCAATTCGGGCTCATTAGTGTCATCAGTTAATGTCCATTTGCCTTGCTTCTCAGCTAGTGACCATTGGAATGACTAAATTATTATTTTTGCTACTGATGGATTAGTCTGCAGTCAACCAATTTGTTGCATGAAATATATTAGTAGACATTTCTAATATATTAATTATGCTAAAACTTGTAAAAATCTGAACTTGGTGTCTATGGTCACCAATGTTATTGGTGTGAACAGTCTGGCTTGATGTCATTATATAGTTTCAATAATCTTTCTAAACGTTTGCCCGTCTTCATTACACGTAGAAGCTACAATGCAGGGTATATGATTTAAAATTTGTATGGCATGTTGACCTTGGGAAGACGTGTTTAGATGCTCAGATTGTGTCTCAGGTTAAGCAGCCGTGAAACTGGTTGTTTCGACACTGGAAGGGTTCTTTAGCAAATGCGATTAAATGAGAAGAATTTACAATTACATTGTACTTTTTTAGATAGTTTCTTTTCATCAGTATAATTGTCTGGGTTCAGAATTTTAACTATTTTTTCTTAAAACGTGTACTTCCCCCTCACTCGTGATAAGATGCAATGTCTTAATAAGTAATTAAAAGTATGGCTAAAGTCAATTTTAAAACAATTTTTCAAAATTATCAAACGAAACGTGGTATTTTTTTTCCTGGTGGTAACATGGCACGTATTGGTTTCAGCCGTTTTATGAAATGATGTTCGGATACTAACAGAATACATTTTTGCTTTCAGAATCGCAAATTTTGAAGGGTATTTAAAGCAGCTTGTGGCAGAAAAGTGCTTTGATTCAAATCCGCTGGAGGAAAGCAATGCCACATGGTCAATTTTGTCAGCCGAAGACAAGGTTCGAGGGCATTCGAATCATCTCTAACTAACGTTGGTATCTTTGTAATTTATGTTAAATTAGTGTTAAATGTTCGTTGTAGTTACTTCTTGTGAAATGGCTCATCGATTATGTTTACAAAGAAAAGGAAGAGGACCTCATGGAATATTTGGACGAAAATTGTTCTCCAGATGACATGGTAAGATAGTTATTGTGGCTTTGCAAAGTGATTTTATACATTTGATTAAGCTTGATTAAAGTTATTTCAGTGCTTTAATACTTTACACATACTTTTTCAGCGAGGTATCTGTGCTGGACAAGATGCATTTAATAATCTCTATTGGTACTTAGATGGTAAGCCTGTTTAAACATTTCTACAACAAAGCAATTCCTTAGTAATACATTTATACCGTTTTAACAGTTTTCCCTTAAAATTGGAAGGCGGTTTAGCAATGATGTGTGTATGTAACATTACAGGGTGTGTTAAATGCGTATGTATGTCCGATTAATAAAATTGCCACCTACATACTCGCATAACACTTGGCAAATCACGAGCAATGCCTTGTTTATTTAAAATGTTAGGCTGCATGGCGACATTTGGTTTTGTTGGTTACCAAGTGTAAATTGGTGTGGCTATGCGGTGTATATAACAATTTAGGGAAACTATTTACCACTTAACACACAGATTATTATTAACAGCATTTTCACTGTGATGCCAAAATGTCTGAAAAAGTGAGTTATAGGGAAAATGTAGACAGTTTAGAAGTGTGGAAGGTTTTCATCCAGGAAATTTAAAAAGGTGAAATTTGGAGATCAGTTTAAATTTAGCTGTTCATTTCATATTATTATAATAGCTTTTTTATATGCATTGGAAGTTATAGAAAAAGGTGTCAATAATTGAGATTAAAAATCTATATTGTTAATTTCATATTTTAAGTACAGTGTATATATCAAGTATTCTCCATCATTTGTACAGCGATCGCACTGTACTGCGTACGCTAAGATTGAGTTTTGTTCCATAAATATTACACCTTAGTAGAAATGGTACTCTGGCTTAATGCAAATTAACTGTGTTCTGCTTGTGCTTTCACTGAATGTTAGCAAGTGTGCAGCAGCCTTGTTCTGATTTTCTGCTTTGTTAACAATATAACAATTTTCTAAGGCTAATATTTAATCAAGTTTTAAAATGACAAGCTATTTTGTCAACATAGGACTAAAATCCCTTTAACAACATAACAAATGCAAATCCTTAGGGTACTACCCATCCTGCAAATCTTGGCAGCACTAACATCTTAGTCGTAATAATAAATTCCGGCATTGTTGCATTTTTTAAAAGATTTTTTTGTAAAGGCTACATATTTCGGGCTTTGTTAATGGCTATAATTTGTGTTACGGCTATAGCTTTTGCCTTCAAATCATAACATAGTCCTCGTCATACTCATTATGTTTATAGTTATTGAACAAATTATAAGTAGCTGGCTAGCGCGAGACTATTTTGTTCCTTTTTGCCGGCGAAGGTGGAAACACCATCAAAATTCGATGATAACGACAATTTCTCAGTTTGAAAAAAGCTAGATTTATTTCGTTATTTGTAAATTTTCTATGGCAGCTAAGAAAAGCACTCCTAAAGTACTTGTACTCTGATTATTTGGTAATTTGCCGATCAAACTGCATTTAACACAAAAGATATTTCAACTTCCACATGGATCAGAATGCGAGGGTGTTATATGCCAAGAAATATATTTGTTAAAATTATTTTGAGAATTAAAAATGTTAAGTGAAAAATGATATTTATTACCATCTACTATCACAAGTATCTATATACAAATTAAAATATTGCTAACTGAATTGGATATAAAGTATACAGCAAAATATGGCAATTGTGTATATCCTACAGATTTTGGCAATAATTTTGTTATACGCTTCCTTCCTACAGGGTTCATTTTATGTGAACGCGAGTGGTGAGAAATGTCGTGAAAGGCCGGCGCGAAGCTGTATGCATGTAAGCATTTTCTCTGCGACCATTTTCTAGTATCCTATACATACATATTAATAACACCCTTGCATCTATGTGTTCCTAAATCTCATTCTGAGCTCAAATTCTTGATAACGACACATTCTACTGCACTGTTCTGCCTTTGCTGTGTTTCACTTGTCTTGGCATTAATAGTTAGGTCTACTTCTTTAGTGCTGCCAAGGCACCAGGACTTGGGTATCATATACTTCTTTCTTTTTCTACAAGCATGTATAGAGAATAAGGCTGCACACTATCTTGAACTATATTTAAGACATGGTTTGTATGATTCAGAAACCTTGGCTTTATAAGTAACTTTGTAGGTCTATCTAACTTACAGCATGCCAAAATGGACTGCAAATGGAATTTATATACGGCTACGTGATTAATATCTCAAGAAAACTGCCTTGGGAAATGATCTACCGTTATGCAATATTTTCAGTTCAAATTATGTCCTCGTGTCAATTATTCTTTTGGAACGTACTGACAATTAACGTACTTTGTTTTTACATTTTAAGAGTTAGAATTTTAGCAAATATGTGCTGTAGGCTCCCTGCGGGTGTTTTGCAGAGTGCCGGCTACATAGTGTTGGCTTAACCTGTGTTACGAACAGGAATTTTTGGCATTTCTTTGAAATGGTCTAAGAAACAATTTTTTTGTTGAAAAATCCGCGTTAGGTTGTTTGAGAGAGTAAGCGAGCTATCTTTTTTTTAAAGCTTTATCACATTGTTTCTCAGCTAGCATGCCTCCATGGGTCCCCGGGTTTGAAGAAGAAGTATGGGAGGATTAAGAAAAGTTTCTAAGAACAAAATTCCTAATTTTTATACTAATTATGAATATCAATCACATTTATCCCCCTGTACCCACCTTTATTTCATATTTAAATTGGGAGAAAAATCTCCGTAAAAAACTAATCGTGTGTATTGACAACAAGATGAGAAATGTCAAAAATCACTGCTTTTTCGAATGTAAATTTTACTTTAAAGTTAACCAAATATTACATACTTCACCGAACGTGCCTATTTGGTATATAATAAGAGACTTCAACTATTGAATCAACTATTGAAAGTTTTTCTGACAGATGTTAAAGTATGGAAAAGGAATTCATTTGATAGGTTTGCTTGACAAAAATTGTTATATTTTTTGCATGAAGACCAATTAAAAAATTTGTAGATGTCTCTCTCATGAGACCACCAAAACTACAGAGAAGCTTGGCTGAATGGGAGTTACCAACTCTCGTTCCCTGTTTACTGCAGGGAGCTTATGCCATTGCATTGAGGCCCCTGGGCAATTCGCCTATTGCCTTAAAATTTGCATTGCAATGCTAAAAATTGAAGAGTTAATCAAACATTTGCACTCTCAGCATTCTTGGGTAGCTCGGAGTCTGTTGGCCGTTAGCACTTTGAAGCAGTAGTACATATACTCGAAATTCGATTCTGAACTCTCATGTCCATTTTGGTAGGCTGTCAGAAAGGGAATTGGTTACGTGGAATAGACCTATCATAAATAATTGGCATTTAGTTTTTGATGATCTGGATCAGTGAAGCTCGGTATATTTGCACCATGCATATGTGCATGAGCTTTTCTGATGCTGTCAGAAACGCATTTTATGTTGTAACAGCAATTCATTGATATTATTAATGCAGCTTTTTATTCATAGCTCGTTCAACATTTTTTGAAAGATACTAATTTGTAATTCATCAAATCCTAACAATTTTTCGCTTCTAAGAACACCCATAAATCCTTCATTTACATCAGCTTTTTTGTGCAATATTTCCCATTTATTCGGTATATAAACACTCTTAAAATAGACAGCTATAGTCTCATGAGTGTTGTTTAATACATTTCCAGATCTGAGGCTGTATCGTGAGAATTCAGTCAAGAAACCGAACCGTAAAGACTGGGAGTGCGTTTGTTTGACTCTTTCTGATTGGCACACATTTCTCAAGCAATTTCGCAAAACCACAAATACACACGAGAGAGAATTGTATTCTTATCTCAATGACGAACTCTTTCCCCTTATCGAAAACCAATTGAAGGTAGGTTTGTGGTTGTTCATTTTGTCCACGTTGGCCACAAACTTGTCGCTTTAGGTTGTAGCTTTAATCGGTGGAGGACTTGCCCTTGCTAATGATTACTTAAAAATTATGATGATGGTAGATGTGAAGTTATTATACGATCCAGCAGATTGATGTCTGAAAAAAAAATCGGGATTTCTGATAACGGTAGTTTAAAATGACGATATCGGTATATTACACTAGCATTACTTTTTATTAAAAAGGTGAATTTCCTTTCGTTTGCTAGGCATACGAGGTATAGATTTTTTAATTTCAGGCATCCCTAAACTTTTAGATACTTTTGTCGTGCATTTTGTGCTTGCACATTACTCTTTCTTTCTATAAGTCCTACCTGCTATATTCATTTCCTATCGCTACTATCGTTAATGCTATTCATTTGCTGTGACCATATTTTTATTTACTAGGTGTCTTTTTTTCCATTCTCCCTTGCATTGCATAATTCTAATGATGCTTTTTTATGCTTTGAACAGCGCTTGAGCGATAGAAATCATAAAAATAATGATTGGGAAAACAAGAGACTGTTGAAAAAGGAGCACGAGGAATTGCAAAAGATGATCATGGAAAATAAAGATAAAAGTGAACTGTCTAGTGCAACTGTGAAGTCGGAGCCAAAATTGGACTCTGGTTTATTTCCCGAAAAGGGAGATGTGCTTAATGGGCAAACGAACACAAAGATAAAATGTGAGAATGAGGATCCAACAATCGGATTAATGACGGATAAAAAGCTCGATGTGTCGACAACGAATAGTAGCAACATCAACGCAAATGCTACCATTGGCGGTAATGCAAAAATTGTGGCTACCAGTGCTAGTGACGTGAATTTGCCTCAAATTTCTACTCCAGTGGGTACAACATCATCAGGTGGTCATCAGCCTGGGGAAATTCCCTGTGACGGTAAGAACGTGCACAATATTACTAATAAAGAGCTGAGTACATCTCGAAGTTCCTAACTGGATATTATTCTAACATTTTATTCTGTGTGCAAGATTTTCATTGCAATTTTTTCCCAACAATATTCCCACATCTCTTCACACCCCCAATCTGATTCCTGTCTTATCATGCAAATGAACTGTGTTATACAAATATTGTATGATGTGGGATCATTTCCAAAGCATGCTTGTTATAAATATCAATGGTGGGGATAAACATACAATTGTAGATTAAATTAAGTAAATCTTGTAAGCATGCTATGAGACTATCTTGAAGTTGTTACATTTTTACTAAATGTGGTGTAGTCTTTTTCAAGATAATGGAATATGTATTTAAAAAAAAAAAACAATAGCTAACAGGATATGAATGTAAACTGCATTTAGTTTAGCATGGAGAATAGTAATTGCAAATTCTCAATTTTCTTTAGTCAATTCTTCCCTCGAAGATATTTCTAATATGGGTGACGAGCAGAATATTGTCATCAAAGAGGAGAATATGGGATCGTTGCCTATTGCCATCAAAGGTATGCAATTTATTAGAGTTGTTTTGGCTGTTCCGGAGTAATTCAAGTTTGGCTCGAGTTTAAAATGCAGGACTATTTACAGAAGAAAAGCCGATGTCAATGATGGGAATGCAAATGCCCCAACAAGTAGGGCTAGGACCATGCGGACCAATTCAACCCCTTCAGGCCAACATGATCCACAAACAGCCATCGACCATGGAAGCCCAGTACATGCAACAGCAAAGCCAAATTTTTGTTTTCTCCACCCAGCTGGCCAATAAAGCAGCCGAATCTGTAATTCAAGGACAGTTTCAGAGTATCATTGCTTGTCACTGTGCTCAACCTGGAACGAAGCGATTTTTAGAGGTAAGATTAGATATTAAATAGCGGATAAAGTAAGTTTTATTTAGTTTAGTTTTTGTAATTATGAAAATAAAATAATTGTGCACCTCTTTAATGTTTATAATCTGTAATTTCAAGATTGTATAGGGTTGTTTACAAGAAATGCATATCTTTAAATATAAAGGGAAATTGTCAGTGTGCAATTTACTGTATGATTTATGTATGATTTTTCAAATTATTTGTTTATTATCAGAATACCGTAAATTTGCCAATAAGCACCAATCTCTAAATATGGGTGGGGTTTTTTTGGATTATAAAACAGGAATAAGGGTCAGGGAAAACAGTAGCTAAGGCCGGAATTCATAGTCGTATAAGTAGTTCTTATTTGTATACTTTTAACACACAAGTAGTTCTTATTCGACGACTATGAATTCCGGCCTAAATGACCTTTTCTAACGTATCGGTACCGACAATGATGACCAATTCCCTTATTTTATTTGGAAAAGTTTGTTTTTGAGGCATTAATTTAATTCTTGTTCATGTGTAATTAATCGCTGTGACGAAATGACTAGGTAACAAAATCTGGGTGTAAAAATAGTGACCGGGAATCCTAAAGGTGCTTGTACACCAGGCTACTTTTGCTGCACAGCCAATTATAAAACATTACAGCTTTTGTAAGGGGTACTCATAACTTGTGCTCAGATAGCCTCTCCTCAATAACCTCAAAAATTTCGACTTTAATGGGATTGGCTGATCAATCAGAATTCGAATTATGATTGATTAGAATTGCCAATCCCAAAGTCGACATTTTTTAAAAGCCATTGCGAAGAGGCTATCTAAGCACAAGTTATGTGTACTCCTTACAAAAGCTGCGAAGTTTTATAATAGGCTGCGCAGCTAAGGTAGCCTGGTGTACCGGCACCTTTAGTTTAAATAAGAGCCCAGGTCTTTATTAGGAAATATACGGCATTCGATTATATTGCATCTGATCACCTATTGGTATTTTGTAGTAATATGTTGACAACATTGTAAGACTATATTTGATTTGTTATTTCTTTCAGAAACATCCATTAAAAATCCAACAATTTAGTCGTCAAAATCCAGCAATATGGTTAAACAGTTTGGCTCAAATGAAGCAACGTGGTGGTGGTGGTGGTCCGAACATTATGAAAGCTGGCATGATGCAAAATTCGATGTTTGGAGGTGATCCTCTTGCCTCCAATGCTTCTCAGAATTCTAGTTGGCTGATGAATCATATGAGTGGTCAACAACATCCTGGAATGGGGCCTATGGGTGGAAATATCCCCAATGATCCTGGGACTTGGCCTGGTCAGCCACAGCAGAACAATCCAATGTACAATCCCATTAATTCGCCAATGGGAGGACCATTGAACAGTCCTATAGATCAATCAAATTCCATGGGAAATCCATCTATTGGCAGTCCTAACATGCCTAGTCCTATGGGTGGAAATGGACCCCAGCAACAACATTATCCTATGGGTGTAGGGCAAAACCAGCATCCAGGAATGGGGCCAGGGCAGCCGCAATTCCCAATGATGCAGCAGCAGAGTGGAGGGCCACAGCCCAATACCCATGTAATGAATGCGTTGAGTCCAGCCAATCAAGCACCTGGAATGCCGCAACCAACTCTAACTGGTAATTAAACTGATTTCCGAGTTTCCCCGTCAAGTTGTAAAAATCCACGACTTAATTCTCCAAACAGATTGATGCTGATACACACGTTTTCGTTTAATTCACAGGAGTAAAGGTTCCCGATGAGAATCTAACACCCCAGCAGAGGCAGCATCGCGAAGAGCAGTTAGCCATTATCCGTAACATGCATCAGATGCTATTTCCAGACCTGCATCAAGGTTCTCCATCAGGCGATTGTGGTAACATGGGACCTGGACCTGGAATGATGAATAATATTCCGCAAGGAATGATGCAAGGACAAGGCGGGCCAATGGGACAACATATGCAGCAACATATCGGTAACATGATGATGCAACATGGGCAGCAGAACATGATGATGGGGCCTGGCAACGGTCCGAACTCTGGTCCTGGACCCCGTGGCCATATGCAGCCTAACATGTTTCCGAACCACCCCTCGATGGGAATGATGCCTGGCGCTGGCCCTGGAGGTGAAGGGTTTTGTGCCAACAATCCCATGGGGCCATCGCAACAGCATCCCAATCAACGCATGATGATGTCCCAACAGACGAGCATGACGCCTGCATCCATGGCTGCACAAATGGAGTGGCAAAAGTTGCAGCAGCAGTTCTACGAAGAAAGGAGAGTGCGGCATCCGGGAAGACCCATGGGTCAAATGCAGCTCGGTGGCTTTCCTGGGGCTGGCGGTCCAATGCAGGGACCGGTCATGCCTGGGGGCAATTCTGGACAAATGGGTCCTGGGCCTGGTGGAGGAGGAAGCAGTTGTGGTTCTGGTGGAAACGGCCCTGGCACGCCCCTTAGTGGTCCTCCATCCCAGGGCTTGCCAACATCGGGGCCAAGCACTCCAACCCCACGTTTACCCGGCCCTCCCCCACCTTACCATCAAACCCAAAGGACGCCAAACCCTTCCTCGACGAATGCCATTGGCGCAAGTCCCACCCCACCGTCCCCCAACCCCAATTCCTCGCTGTCACTCCCGTCGCCACGCATGTCCTCGGGGTTGTCGTCTCCAGCTGACGCTACACCTAGATCTTACTCGTCTGCCAGCAATCCGCGCTTGCCGCATCCTTCTCCTGGCTCCCTTCATAACACACCAATGAATTCTCCGAATCCACGGCCGCTCAACCCAAGTAACCCTGGAACCCCTGCTTCTGTGGGGGCTCCGTTGCAAAGCCCAGGTTTGCAACGCAAGCAGAGTCAAGATGGAAACACTCCGACGAGCGGAACTGGGCCAAGTTCGGTTGGCGGCACCTGTGGATCAGTCATGCAAAACCCATCAGTACCAGAATTCTCACCACTGTCCCAGCATGGGCCTGGACCATCGACCCCAGTCAGCATTCCTCCTGCTGCAAGTAGTCAACCTCAACCGGGTAAGGGATACGAATTTCATCAATCAATATTATTCGTGCATTAAATGCATTAATGTCGTTTGGCGTACAATATTTCAACAACAGTAAATGTTTTTTCTTCTTTAAGCAAGATGACATATTTGCAAACAAATTTAAAAGATTGTTGGCAAGATAACAATTTATGATGTTATCGGCGAGTTAATTGAAATTAATACGTGATTTAAGTTAAACATAGAGGGTTCTCAAACATAGTTCATTTCAATTCAATTCCTTACCCTGCAGTCAGCATGTAGTATGCAATGTGGCAAGGGGCAAAGTGCCAGAATTTTAAATGGGAAATAAGAGTATACGGTCGTGGCCGATGTTTGGGGAACTATCCCGGCATTCGCCTTTACATGCCTATATAGGCGATTAAGGGAGGTTGTGGGAAACCACAAAAAGCCACAACCAGGATAGCCGATCTAACTTAAAAATTGATTTAGCACAGCAGCAGTGCTGTTAAAATTATTCATAAGAGATTCATTGGCCATCCGGTCAACATTTTACTTGCATAAATTTATCTTTCACTTGAGTAAGCTAAACAAAAATACTTTGAGAGAATGAAAGAAACTAGATACTGAAACACTCGAATAAACCCCCGCTGGGTTTATTTATACTTAAGGAACATTGATCGGGGGGGGGGGGGTTATTATTTTTATTACCACAAAGTTGGTGTCAATAAATTACAAATGACGATAACTTATCAGCAACAAGCATCTATGGAATTGGTATTTTATTGGCCTGATAGTCTGATATTTCAATAATAAGGGGAATCCCTTATGCACCGTGCAAAGCTATCAGAAATTGTGAGGCACGAGGATTTAGGGATTTCCCCTAACACCCGGGGTTCATTATCAATTATGCTTGTGAACAACTATGCAAACATATTTAGCATTTTTGTCTTAGCATTTCTGAGTTCTTTGTGTTTTTTGTTTATAGCAGAAGGCATGTTTGGTCGTACCCTCCAGTCATATGCGCAGTCATCTCAGCAAAGGCAGCAACAACAACACAGTGCTCAAACATCACCCAAAGAACCCAACTTAATGCCAGTTCCATCACCTCAACAAATACAGTACCTGAATACTTTCGATGGTCAAGAGCTGACCATTCAGAAACAGCCAAATACTAGTTTACAAGAGCCTGTACTCATTTCTCCAGATGGGTATGTTGAATTTTTTTTCTTGCACAAACACCTTCAGTTAGTATGATTTTTACTGCATTGGGCTTTGATTAAGACAGTTGTATTCTTTACCGTTCTTTCTGATTTTAGAATTGCGACGAGTTCTAAAGACGGAGCATCAAACATGGCGAGATCAATTAACAGCGAAGCGATGATGCAGCAACAAGGACCACGCATGGCTGGAGCTAACCAGCCTTATGGTGGGATGCAGGGAGAAGGATTCCAGCGGTCGGCCTCTCAAAGTCCAATTGAGCATTTGCAACGTTTTCCAACGCCAAGTTCGCAAGCATCACACATGGCTGGTGGTAATATTGGGGACATGCCGGTGAGGTTTCCCATGGCATCAACTAATCCTTCTACTCCGGCAATAATGGGCATTCCAAATTCTGCCCAAAGCCCGCTAGAAGCAATGGCTCAGAGGTTTAACAATCCTGTGGGCATGGACAATATGATGAGGTTTTCGGGGCCTGGAAACGGGCCGAGACCAAGCGGCATCATGTCCCAGAATTCGCCGGCAGGAAATATGGAGCCAGTGCAACAGCAGCCACAGAGGTTTCCGAGTCCGAGGCAGACGTCGAATCAATCGATGATGGAGGGGATGGGCGGAGCAAGGTTCCACTCTGGCGGTGCCGAAAGCCCGACGATCAGGTTTCCTGGCAACGGACAACTCATGGGTCCCAACGGTCCAGGAAGACCAGGGGGCGTGGCCAGTCCGAGCTTTTCTCCTGGGCACGGACAACTACACCTTAATGCAAAGCCCGGCGTTGGAGGTAACGTGGCTGGTCCGGGATTTCCTCGCATGTCCCCTGGAAAAGTGTGTCCCGACTTGGGTCCTGGAGGTGTTTCTGCTTGCGGCGGCTTCAACATGAATCAAGGACAGTTATCGCCCATGAATTCCAACATGGGGCCTACGCCTGCCCAGCTTCATGGGGGTCAGCGGTTAAGTCATTTCGACCCGATATCATCCATGGCACAGATGAGTCAATCGTTAGCAGCTGGGAATGGAATGCCAAATCACCATCCTCATCAACAACAACAACAACAACAGCAGCAGCAGCAACAACATCAGCAGCAGCAGCAGCAGCAGCAACATCATCACCACCATCATCACCATCACCAAGGTGGACCAAGCTGTTCGCCTAATGTGATGGGCAGCATGACTACAATGAACATGGCTAGCATGCAGGTTTCTGGCAGTGCTGGCGGGGGTCCAGGGGGAGCGGGAGGAAATCCGCCCTCGGTGGTCAATTTTCAAACTAGCATGCAGGCCATGCAAGGTGTGCAACAGCAACAAGGCATGATTGGCCAGCAGGGACCCGGGCAGGTGTCAATGGGTCCTGGACCAGGAGGCATGCACCATCAAGATCTGATGAACCAAGTGGGGCAGAACATGGGACCGCAGACTGTAAACAACACGTACGTCAATGCAACCATGTCCATCCAGCAGTTGAACATTCAGAACGTGACAACGTCTGCCTACAATCCAGCATTACAAGTGCAATCGATGAATCCTCACCAGGCAATGATGAACCAGAACCAGAACCAGATCGCTCCCGGAGGCCCGGGAATGGGCACCAACACCGTAAGCTCATCAGTAACCATGAATCCCATTGTGCACAGTTCGGTTTCGCCCAAATGCGGCATGGCTATGACTACCGTGTCTTCACCTCAAGGGCAGAACCAGCCACGGGTTGCAGGGCCTCAGCAGTTCCACCCAACGCAGCAGCAGCAGCAGAGGCTTATGGGACCAGCGCCGAGTGGTGGTCAGGGCCCTAATCAGGGTCACGGACCAGGGATGAGCATACGTGGGCCTGGCCCTGGATCAGGCCTTGGTGCAAACATGCCTTATAATGGTGCCAACGTTCAAGTGAAAGCCAGTGCTCCAAATACCATTCAGTACCTACCGGCGAGACCCCAGAACACAGCAAGTGCCCCTCAAAGGCCACCCAGTTTAGATTTTTTGCAAAGGTTCACAGGACCGCTTTCGAACATGGACAACAAGGGACCTGGTCACAATTTGCAGTACTTCCCCCATTCAGGTCAAAATCAAGGACAGGGCATGGGCATGAACATGGGGATGGGAATGAACATGTCCGGCATGGGACCGCAGATGAATCCGTCAGCAATGGGCCCAAATATGAACTCTCAGATGGGAGGTAACGGTGGTGGTGGAAACATGGGTATGATGAATGCTGGAATTGGTCCTGGAGGAGGACCTAATCCCCAGGCTTCCTGCATGCCCAGGGGTCCGAACGCATCCATGATGAGGCAGGCTGGCCCACAGCAAATGATGGGCGGGCAAATGTATGGAATGTTTCCTCAAGGACCACAGGACCCTGCGATGTATGGCAACTTACCTGGTGGTCCGATGATGGGAGGCCCGGGCGGACCAGGGATGGGCCCAATGGGGCCCGGAGGGCCTGCGGGCGGAGGAGTCGGCCCCATGGGCCCCTCGATGCAAGGTGCGCCATCTAGTGGACCTGGTCAAATGTATGGTGGCGGCGGGGCAAAAGGACAAATGCATCCAATGGGAATGGGTGTAGATACCACACAGCCCTTGCCTCCATCCATGGCTCAGTCGGCGGGGTTTAAACAATCTCCGTTCATGGGTCCAACGACAGCGGATCCTAACTATGCACAACAATTTCATAACTTTCAACAGCAACTGTATGCAACGAATACTAGAGGCGGTCAAATTAACGCCCAGGACCGCATGGGACCGGGACAGGCGTTTTTTGGCGCTAAATGAACTTCCTGCCATTTTTCTGGTGTTTCGCTCGCTGTTGCACCTGAGTGACATTGGTGCATCGATGCAGTGCGTGGGTTTTACGGCAACTTTTTGTATAATGAACAAAAGTGGACAAGAAGCGCATCTTTTAGCTCAATTGGAGCAATACGGTTTCTTTAAATAACAAAGAAGCATGGTTGTGATATAATTGTTTTCATCTTTCATTTCTCTCCTGCCCACACCCTGTTTCTTTCTTCTCTCAGCTGTCAAATACTGTCTGTCCCTTCTCGTTTTTAGAACAATTAAATGCTCTCCATTACAAAACGTATCTCAAATTCCGAATGCAAACGTTTGCATTTTACAATAAATTTCAATTAACTTTTGTTAACTTTCTCTTTGCCCTTTAATACTTGTCAACACGTATTGGTCATATTAGACTGAGGAGGAGGCTTCATAGCTGCCATGTTAGAAGAATCGGAATTTTTGTCTTTGCAAAAATATGTTTGAGGCAACCCATTTTTGACATTGTACCGTCGTTAAATGTGAACATTCTTTGAAAAGGATATCGATGCACTTACTTGTAGTGGTAATACATGTGTATGCAGTTTGAGCCTGCATAATCTGTCGGAACGTTTTTTTCTGCGAGTTAAAATTATTCAAAACTAAAGCAAATATAAAGTAATATTTTTTATATTTTTGGATTTTATTTTGGATTTATTTATTTGCTAATTTTCCTTTTTCCTCCAGTTTGCACTCCAGTTTGCACTACGTGCATATTTGCAAGCTATACATGCATTGTCATCTCTGATTTTTTACATTAATCTATCAATGATTGTAGTTCTAAAATTTAGAAGAATGGCGCTCTTTTCTTCTAAAAATTGTCATTCAAATGTTTTTTTAAAGCTTTTTTAAAGTTACACCCATGCCTCTTTATACATACGGCTTTTTGCAAAAGGATCTTTTCTAATTATAGATAAGTTTCGATGTGTGACTTATAGTGCCGGATTAGACCCTGAGGATGCCCCTAGGCAGTCGAAATTTCGGTGAATTTTCCTAACAAACAGAAAAATTGTTTTTAAGAAAACAACCGGAGGGGCAAATCAACACTTTCTGGCTCCAGCAATGTCTGCTATCGGGCCTTATTCGTTGCCTACATTGCCTAATCAGTAATCCGGCACTGATGATTTACTTTGTTACACCTGATTCACACCGACGTTGATGTAGATCAACTGATGTGGATCAAGCAAAACTTTTGCGTGGTAATTCAAACCGCCGAATTCAGTTAAACTAGTCACATGACTGGTCACATTTACATTTCAAGATGGAGGACAACATACACACCATAAAAGTGAAGCCACTTTGCACCACACAATACAATGAAATTTAATATATTATTTATAGTTTAATTTATTAACTTACAGTTACTTAATATTTAATTTTAATTACTCACAGTGTT
>JAQGCC010001582.1:0-22710 GCA_034698905.1 Xestoiulus laeticollis | reverse complement strand
TTATAACAAGTAGTTTTTTTAAAAGTATGTATCAAAATTTCCCCATAGGAATGGGGGTGTGCAGTTCAGCCTTAAAATTGTGTGGCATCATTTATGGACAGTCCCTATGGCTGTTGCATGTAAAGAGTACATGTATGCCATATGCCGCAAAGTCACCTTATCGCCACATGCTTACCATCTTGGTGGACATGCCTATACCGTCTCTTTCAAACATTTGTTACTTTTGTATCAGAGCTTAGGCAGGGTGCCCACCAAAATGGTGACCGTGTGGCGATTTGGCGACTTTATGGTGTGTGACGTGTTCATGCAAAGTAATAGGATCGCCTCGTGCAACGTGCTTACATGCATTATGCCACAAAGTCACCATACCACCACATGCTCACCATCCTGGTGAGCTCACTGCCATGTAGTTTTGATAGGCCCAATTGTGGTCTTTGGATTAAGAATGGTTGAACAGCCCTCGTTTAGAATGCTAATACAGGGTGCCCACCATCCACAAAGATGGTGCGCTTGTGGTGGTATGGCATGTTGCTATCCTATTAATTTGAATATAATCTGTAATGTACATGTACTGAATGTAGCCTACATTCTTCCAATGACATTTCTGAAAAAACAATGCATTTTAATATTATTTTAACGTAATATTTTTTTATATCATACATGTAGGTAGTGGAATAGCAATGTTTTTTTTTTTAAATTGTATTTGCATATTGCACTTTTGTCAATATGACGAAGGGAATGAAGTGTTTTAAGTTGTGTAATATCATTTATGGTTAATAGTCCCAACCTCGAATTGAATTTTTTTTAGTTAGTTGTGTTGCAACTTTTAGATTTATGCGATATTGATGAGGTGTTTTCTGGCACAGAAATGCACTTTAGCAGTAGTTATCTCATATTTTCTCCAAGTTGGCTCCCGGTTTTTATTTATTTTGCCTTTGGAAATATGCTTGGTATTCCAACAATTAGGACTAGATAGGAAACCAGGTGGAACTCCTTTGCATTTAGTTTTATGATCTTAGAGGTATGCCAAAGATGAAACGGAAATGGAAGACGTATAATGCTATTAAATACACTGCAGTATTAAACAAGGCATGATATGGTAGGATATCGAACTGGAACGCATTTTAGAAATCCGAAATACCATGTCCAAATGCCATATGGCCCTACTACTGGAACGAAAAAGGATAAGGTCACGAGGTTCATTCTATCCGTGCAGTGCTGTATTCGTGACCACACTATACTGTACATGTAAGTATTGAAAATGTCAATGTTGTTAAAATTATGTATGTTGTTAAAATTTGAGTTTGAAAAGATTTTGTTTAAAAAAAACAGACGGCATACGTGTTTGAAATGTTTAATTTTAATCCTTTAGATACGATTTGATCTGCATTATAGCTGACCCAAATCAACTGTAATTTAATAACAAAATGTTGCTTTTCAAAACAACCGAAATTACGAATGATGTAATGTATACGATATTAATACATAAGGTCAATTTAGTTATGATTCTATTTTCATAAAACGCTTTTTTTCAATTAGTAAACTTTGGCTTTGTATAAAATACGAGGTCATGAATCAATTTTTTCTTGGTATTAATAAATGTGCCATAACAGTTTCTATCATTTTTTAGTACATTTGTATTTTCAAAAGTGGATATTTACTTTCTGGTCAATTGGACTAATTTAGGATCAAGTTTCTCTCTGGAGCAAGCCCTATACATCTACCTGTAATGTTAAATTTTCAAAAACGATTTTCTCCAAACTTATAAAAATAAATTGGTGGAAAAAATTGCTCGATTTCTCGTTTTGGTGCATCCAGCTGGATATTTCATTTCATTAAATTCAACAGCATAAACTCCTACATGTATACATTATTTGAAATAGGAGTCTCTTGGGACACTTGCTGTCCCCTAGCAGCCAAATGATATATGGTACTACAGCCTCTCAAAAAACATTTATTTAAAAAATAACTTAAAAAAATGCACCAAAATGTGATGAATGCGGAGCAATTTTTGTCATTAATTTATTTTTATAACTCATGGAGAAAATTGCTTTTGAAAATTTAGCATTGCAGGGTTTGCTCCAGAGGGTAATGCGGAAATGGCCTAGAACAAGGTTAGTTCAAAAACACTTGAAGCTGTCAACTTTTTAGGGAGTAGTAGTCCCTATTGTCTTTTCCTAAACATGCATTGATGACTGTATTGACTGATGCTAAGGATTAAATTTTTTATGAATGAAGTGGAATTATAATCCTATCCCAAGAGTCTCTTAAACTACTTGACCCGTAATTAATAGTGGACTTCCTGTATCTCCCATCTTGTCAATTTGGACCCTTGGCCCTGCCTTTAACAGGGTGGCAACAGGATGTCATTGTTCTAGTGTTCCGGAAGCGACCAATGAGACCCATTGTTTTATTTCCTCTGTCCATTCTCGCGATTGGACTTTGTCCCACGTGCGCTTTTTTGAGTCATCCTGAAGGTGATTTATGGACCAACAGAGTCTCAAAGGTCACCACTTTGAAACAGTATCTTCAAACAAGAGCTGCATTTGTTAAAACCACACGTTAGATTTTTACCAGTGCTGAGGAAGAGGGTTTTTTTTTGTCCACCATGGAGAAGAATATATTGATGGCCTTGCTGCTGATGATTTTTAGAGTTTCCTGTTGCCAATTTCAGGAATATCCTAAACTACAAGACGCGGTTTCGACTACTACTCATGGACCTGGAAATACTGAAAATCGTTCTGAAGATGACATTATTCGTGACTATGTCAAAATGAAATTCTTGGAGGGATTGAGAATCCAGAAACCTCCTGAAATTCCCAGTGAACCAACTGCTGTCTTGAAGGATGATGTCCGGAGTCTGCCTTTTCCCAACTATCGTCAACCTAGGAACCTGGAGAACCAAGCCATGGCACGAAGATTTAGTAGGGTTATCGTGTTTCCAGAATTGGGTGAGTGCATGCCATTTTTTTTTTTTTTTTTTTTTGCAGTAAATTATAGTGTTATTATGCAAAAACTCAAATTTGTACAAAATGGCGGCATTAACAGTAACTGTAGCAAAATTGTAAATAGTTTTAATGCCACTTTACATCCTGATACAACTTGGTTTTTGTAGGGTTAGGAATAATTTTTTTGTGTCACGTGGTGGTGTCTGTTTATAAACTTGACAAAGAATGCGGATGTGGAAGGCGGGAAATTTGAAATTTTGCAATTCGCCATTTTGTATTGTTGAAATGTCACCAAATTATTCAGAAATTCTAACTTGCAATTCCTTGGACGGAAATAAAATGTGGACACATTTACGGAAGCTAATTTTTTCAGCCACGTGTACCATCAATCCGTGTCACGTGGTGATGCTTGTTTATTAATTGGCGGGAAATTCGAAATTATAGAATTTGTATTTATAAAATTACGTCAATTCAGGAATTCAAACTCGCCTTAAAATTGGATTGAAATTTAATTCGGATAAATTTACGTCCAGAGTGGAATCCTATAGGAGGACTCACATGGACATGTTGGCCAAACAAGACAGTGTCTGCTCTACGCTTCCGTAATCAGGAATTTGCCCGAATATACACAAGATAAAATTTCTGAATGGGCCTATAGACTCAAATGTGTCATATATTGTACATGTAGATACCTATAGCCCCAGGCCACACTAGGCTGGAAACGCGCGTTTGGCTAGCCTCAAACAAGGCTTAAAAACGAATTTTTGCGCGAGATATTAATGTGCAGATTTTATAATTCTACAATTTAAATTAAATTCGATGCCCTGTTGGAGGCTAGCCAAACGCGCGTTTACAGCCTAGTGTGGCCTAGGGCATAATTGCTTCGAGGATTTCTGAATTGGATTCCTCAATTTGATATTGTTCGAAGATAGTCCCTAAAAACCGAATTTTTTTCTCCTTTATAGATTCAAACAGAACGTGCCGAATATCAAAAAGCGTGTCGAAGACCTACAATCCGGCGACTTTTAAATTGCCGAACGATCCATCGATGATCCGCCGTGCCATCCTGCAGTTCAAGACTGGAACGGAGAAAAGAAGTTGGAGAGCAAAAAGGAAAGTATGGATTTGCTCTTGCGCGGATCCGGCCAATCACACCTACGATGGAGTCACTACGGATTTCGGTTTGCAGACATCCGAGTGCAAGCAGCTGGAGGTGACGTCCGATGCCGGAAGAAGTGGCACTAGCAAGAAATCGGCCAAGCAAGGGTGGAGTTACGTCCATCTGGAGGACCATTGGGCTTCTTTTCTTTCTGGTCAGCCTGGGATGGACAGGCGCATGTTCTTTCTTCTTGACGGCAAGTCCAGCGTTCTTCAGCGCACCCGAGTGACCCGACTGTCTTTGGTTTTGGAAGTGGAAAAGGATGTGCCTGGAGAACATAGTAAGGTTCCCTAATATTGTTTTGCAGAACTCTCTAACTAACCGTTGCCGAGAGAAGTATTCCAGCGTCAACTCCCGCGTACAAATTCTAACATTTCATCTTTTTTAATTTAGGAAATCCATCGAGGGTGAAGAGAACCGAACAAGAGGTGGATGTAGATGACTGCCGCACCAAAAGCAAAACAGCGGGTGAAGACGACGGAGGTTCTTCGCCATGTTGCCGCTCCGGATTCTGGGTGGACATCGAGAAACTGGGTTGGAGCGACTGGATCCTTAGTCCACCAGGCTTCTATTATTACTTCTGCGCAGGTGAGTGTAGAAACGGGTTCGAGAGCATCACGAAGGGCGCTGCTTTGGATTACTCCAAAGTGCTGAACGCAATGATCGAGAAGCACAAGATTAAGAACATTCGGCCGTGTTGTACCGCCAGAAAAACTTCTCCTCTGAGCGTTGTGATGGTTACGGACAGAAACTCGGTTAACAGAACGCTCATTCCGAATTTCATTGTCGACGAATGCGCTTGCATCGGCTTTGCTTGAGCAGAAGCTTTTTTGAAAGCTGAACCGATGCCAGAACTTACCCTTTATTTAAAGGGTCTCCCCAACCACTGCTGGATTCTCTTCTAAATACAATGAGCTTATGTCCAAAATCATTAATAATAAGTGTATTATAAGTTAGAAGCAATAAAGATGCTTCCCCAATAAAATGACTTTTCTTCCTTGGCTAATAGTGGTTGGCCAACCCTGGTCTAGAACTGTAGAACACTCAATAGCTATATTTTGAAAATGAATTTTAGCAATTATTTTAGCATAATTATGAAATTGTAGGTTTCTACCGTCATATTTTTAAGTCCATCATACATGCCAAAGTTTTAAAAGTAATATACACTTAATTATGTATATTTTATATATGCCAAGAAGCAAATTTGTGGTGTATATTATGGAATAATCTTTTGAGCATCACCAGTATTTTTTATGTATGGGATTACGTATTTAAATGTTTGATAACTAAATATTGCAATTGGATTCGTGTTTATTTAAAATTGTGCATTGATTTTAGAATAGGTTTCATTGTGGCGATTTATATTAATTTCCATGATGCATCGCTGAAAATCTTCGTTACCGTAAATTCATTATGCTACAAGTAATTATCTAAATTTTAAATAAATGTACTTATTTTGTTTTCCTCTAGGAAATTGAAAATTTAGCAGATTTTTGTTAGTTATTCTTGTAATTTGTTAAGGATCTGGAGCAAGCCGTGAATCTGCAATGTTAAATTTCAAAAACCATTTTCTCCATAACTTATAAAAAAAAATTAATGAAATAAATTGATCAATATTCATCACGTTTTGGTGCAATCAGCATGTTATTTTTAAAAAAATGTATTTCCTCCAGGTAATTTTATAAGTTATTTAGAAAACCACAGAACACGTGACATAATTGAAACGCCATTATGAGTATAACAGTGCATTCAGTATCTAAATTTCAGCCACGACAAAGATATAGCAATCCGCTGAAATGACGTCACTCAAGTTTGTATGCATTAAAAGCAATTTGCCAGATTATTTATTTTGAAATTGGCTGTACAATTCCAAATTTAAATGTGTATGAACTAACTTTGGCATATTGAAATACATCGTGCCATTCATATAGATGATCCAAGTATCAGTTCCCATATAATATTCATTTAGGAAACAAACCGATTACATTTCAAAAGCGTTAGGTTCATAAAATTATACTTAGTTTACACATCATCTTAGCGATGAATAAAATACGATTGTAAATATATTGGCAAACATTTAAATTTACGAATGATGTTATTGCATTTCCGTATTGCCCAATCCTTGACTTGCAGTACACAAACCCACGCCATGGCCTAGTTATGATGCAATAATACAGTAGGTCATTGGTCATTTTTTTTAATAACTAGTGTCAAATTACATTTTGTGAAAAAATAAACGTTTGTAATTTCGTGGTAGGGAAATTTCGTTCTGATAAATAAATAAAAATTACTTTTGAGAACCTAGATGTGTCATTCTTTAAAATTCGTCATATCCTATCTAGTCGAAAAAGTGCACTTTTTTGAACAACTTAGTATACTTAATATTCAGAAAAGTATACAAAGTACACTTAACATTTTGACAAGGGCTCCTACTCATAAATCCATTTAGTTCTTATTTAGCTCTACATTCTGTGAAATCTATTTTTTTGCTACTTTCTTTTGGCTTGGTTTTTTTTTTCAAAATTTATTGTCGAATATTACAGGCATTATGATTTTGTATCTGGTTCATTAATATTTGAAACTCGTTTTATGTGACACTGGCATATTGTTTTAATTTGAGTATTATATTTCAGTGACAAGTACTTCCAGGCAATTCCAACTAAATCCCTTTACCCCACACTCAACCTGATTACTATTCTCCTCTTGACCCTCGACCTTTTCTTCAAGTTATCTCTGCATAAATCCACCAATGGGATCTATTGTTTTCATTCTTCTGTCCATTCTTCATTGGACGTTGTTCCTCCACGTGTCTTACACACAGTGGTGACCAAATTCTGAGGGGTCATAGGTTACTAATTATTTATTAAACAACCTGAGCATTTATTAACACCATTCCAAATCGTGGTCATCATCTCATTCACGATGAGTTTGTCAAGGCAGTCCAGCGTTTTTCTGCCGTTCCTGCTTCTGATCGTCGCAGTGTCTTGCTGCACCATGGACGATGACGATGAAGTCATCACTACAACCAGAAGACCTACAGAAGCAGAATATCGCATGTATCACAGGATACGTATTGAGATGATCAAGAGGAGGCTACTAAAGGGTTTGGGATTAACCAAACCTCCTGAAATCCCTAAAGATTTTGCTACCGTTTTGAAGGGAGACAGTCTTCCCATACCCAATTATCTGCATATGAAGCATTTGGGCATTGATGCTGATGCAACTATGGCCCAACCAGTGCGCAAATTTGGCAGGGTCATCGTTTTTGCAGAATTGGGTGAGTGCTCTTCACTGGTCTTGGTTTTGCTGTGCTGCTCTGCATGGTTCTTAATTTATTATTATTAATTTTTTCACTTTTAGGTTCAAATAGCCCCTGTCAAGTACCTAAAAGCATTCTGAGGAACTACACACCGGTGTCGTTTAAACTGCCGAGCGAGCCCGCTATGATCCAACGGGCCACCCTGCAGATCAAAACAGGATTTCAACAGAAAATGAATATTTGGATTTGCTCTTGCACGAACCACAACAACGATTCGTCTCCCCTACATGAAATTAAAAACTCGAGCAATAAAATCAATCCCACATTAGAAATCCAACTGCGAAGTGCCAAATGCCAGCAAGTTTCCTCGACGTCCGAAGCCGGTAGCAACGGCACTACGCAAGAAGTCCACATGAAGTCTTTGAGAAAAGGATTGAGTCAAATCCATTTGGGAGGGAATTGGAAAGCAGCAGTCTCTGGGTCTCCAGGATCAGAAAAGCGACTGCTGTTTTTGTTGGATGACAAAATCAGCATTACGGAACGCATGCGACCGTCTTTGGTTTTGGAAGTTGATAAAGACACGTTTCAAACAAAAAGTAATATTTAGGATTCTTGCAAGCATGACTTTTTCAAATTGCTGCTGTTTGTTTCAACATTGGTCGTCATTTTTTTTGCAGATTATCCTTTGCGGGTGAGGAGGGCCAGTCGACCGCTGGAGCTGGACGAGTGCAGCCAGAGCAATTCGTCGTCTTGCTGTCGAACTGGACTTTGGGTGGACTTCAAGGAGTTGGGATGGAGTGATTGGATCGTTAGGCCTTCCGGTTTCTACTTTAATTTCTGTTCTGGCAAGTGCAAGCATGGCCATGGTAGCATCTTAAGGGGAGTTGGCAAGCGCAAAACTAGGCACTCGTGGACCTGCTGCTTGCCTAGGAAAACGTCGCCTTTGAAAATTGTCATGATTGCAGGTAGGAGTTCTCTCAACCAAACTGTTATACCAAATTTCATCAATGACGATTGTGCATGCATTTCTGTCTCTGAATGAATTACGGTTTCGTAGTTTCACAATTCTCAAAACTTTTTTTTTGCTCAATTCGTGGATTGTTTTGGTTAGACGATATTGCACTTGGAAGTTCAGCAACAGATTAGCACGTTGTCGTTCCAAAAAAAAACTTAGTTTGTCTAAAAACCTACCACAAATGATAGTGATACAAATGTATTAGTAATAATAATAAAGATCATGAACTTTTCGATGAGGGGATTAGGCACTCTATTGCACAATATGATGTTTTCCATTATTTTAATATTTATAATATATATTATTTACACATAATTACAATATTCTAGAAAGCATACAACGATATATTATTTAAATATTTTACTTTGTTTTATAAAAGTATTTTTTACAAACATGTTATTGCTCCTAATAACAACTTTATGTATTTAAAAGTATTTTAATTTATTTACGTTAGTTATTTATGCAATAAATGTTGATTTTTTGATGATTTCTATAGTTTTTATTTCCAATTTTGTAATTTATTTACATGGCGGAAATTGGAACAAAAATGGCGATTTACATGCAGTGTTAGTTTGTTTTAATTTAAAATTTACACGGGATTCTGACGTTAGTTATTTATTCAATTTATTAGGACTGCAAAACAAAATTTGATTTTCGGTTTTTATATTATAAATGCCGATTATTCGATGTTTTTAGTTTTTATTTCCAATTTTGTAATTTATTTACATGGCGGGAATCCGAACAATGATGTCGATTGATAGGCCACGTTAATACTTATCTCCAAAACTAATTATAAACGTTATCTAAGAATGGTATATTGTAGGTTGATTTTAAATATTACTTTTACATTTCTTTAATATATATTTTAATGATTTAAATTTTATTTGTAATGCATTTTTGTATGGAACATGCAATATTCGGATATTAAAATTAAGATCTATTATCTGACAACACTGGCATTCTATCCATGGTTAGGATTTCATAGTTGAAGCAGACGATGTATAAAAATGTATCGATGTCCACTTTAGTTTTGTTGTAAAACTGGCGCGATGGTTCGAGTGGAAGACGATGCCGAAATTCCAGGTAATTCAAGTAATCTTCTTTAATTTATCCTAGTCTAGATGTAGTCCAAAGATGTTGACAGTATTTGAAACAGAAATTCGGTTGAAAAGACCGGAAACCAAACCGTTGCAAAAATGGAATGCCCATTGTAATTGGCCTTCTCTTTCTATACTTATTGATCGATTTTTGATAAGGACAACTCGGATATTCAGTCATATGTCGCCTGAATTTTATACTAAAACAGAAATCAATAATTGGGCTATAAATGCACAATGCAAGTGTTTGCAAAGTAGCAGAGAGTAGTGCGTTTTAATTGTAAACAGATCTGGCAACATGGATGCTGTTGACATTATGAAGTTTAGATATGTTCCAATAAACATGTAAATGCGGTTAAAATGCCCCATATTAGACTTAATCTAATCAAATGAATCCATGTGTTGATACATTTTGAATGTACATCTGAAATCGGTTACATCAGTGATAATTAAACGTTTCTTGATTCGTTTGGATAATATATACAGTAGTTCACTGACAACTTGTCAATCTGTTAGAGAATGGGGATCATTATGATGTTGTAAATTAAAGTACTTCTTTTTAATTGTTTTTTTTTTACAAAAAAATAATATATTCAAGCAGATTGCTTGTAGTCATACTATGCTTGTTACATTCCTGTGACATTCCATTGGTTACAAGCCACGCACCTAATGAAGTTCAAGGTTAGATTAGGTCAAGTATCATGGTTCAAATGGTTGGGAATGCAAATGAGGATTTGGTAATTACAAAAAAATTCTGGAACTATTTCAACTGTACTGTGTTCATACATTACATTTTAGAAGCCAGAAGTACTGTGATTGCAGGTTTGTGGCTGAGAGTATAAACATCTGCAAATTTACTGTTAAACTATTTAAATACCAAATAACTTTATTATATACTATAAATAACTATTATTAAAAAGCATTCAAAGAGAACACTACACATATTTATGTCACATTTCAAGCTAATAGATGAAATAAAACTCGTTACTGTTTAGTTTTTATATTTTTTTTGTAAAAGATTTAAAAAAAAAAACAATTTCTGTATTTGAATTCACTTCTGTAATTATTTTAACTTCCGAAGCACATTTTCTCATTTTTTTTTGAATGCTTGTGTCGTTTTTAAATACCGCAGAGTCCGGTGCCGTTTTCACTTTTGGAAAAAGCAAGTTCTCGGATAACGTGCCAAGTAAATTTTGGATCCGTAATGATGCCATCGTGCAAGTGGCGTGCGGAGACGAGCACAGTATCGTCGTTACAGGTACTTGCACTTGTCAGTTTGTGTGAAATATTGATGGCAATCATTGGATTAATGTCACGGAAGCGTCTCCTTCGTGGCCTATCACCATTGTCTAATGTACGTTAATCGGAAACCTAATTCACTTTGGTGCCTTTCTGAATTATTAAATCCTGGCTCGATGAGCTTCTGCGGATCATTTCGCTGCGTGTTCTTAGAAATATTTTTGTTTTGCTCCATTATATGTTACGAGAAACGATAATAATTTTAAAAAAAATATCAACTTCCCCCCTCCCCCCCATACGTTTTTTAATAAGCAGGCAGGAGTTCTAAATCCACTATTAACAATTACCCTCTCTAATTATTGCATTAAAAATAATTTCGAATTTTGAACAGAAAACGGTCGCTGTTACGTGTTTGGCAGCAACAATTTTGGGCAACTGGGACTGGGTCATGTTAAAAACGTGACAAAGCCAACGTGTATTAAAGGTGCTTTTCCTTGTTAATCCATCTGTTACGCAACAGTAATTTCGATCACAATATACTGATTTTATTTTAATTATCGAAGCTTTAAAACAGATGAAAGTTGTGTGTGCAGCAGGAGGTAGATCTCACAGCTTAATTGCAACCGGTAGGTTTTGTTCGTACGGGCTCTCCGAACTTAAAATTTTCAGTTTTCTTAGAGTTTTCGATTATTTTATTCTCAAAGAATCTGGTGCCGTTTACTCCTTCGGTGCTAACAGCGACGGGCAGCTTGGCTTGGGCGATAACGTGGATCGCATTCAACCAACCATCATCGGAAGTATCGAAGAACAGGTGAAAATGGTTACTGCCGGTAGTTATCACTCTGCCGTTGTAACAGGTCAGTCACACGACACTGCATAATACATTCACGCGATGCAGTTAGTTTATCATATCGCTCTACATGCGTATCGTGTATGTTAACTTATTTTTGTATCATACATTGCTCGTACCATTAACTTTTTACTGGCTTTCATAATTACAAAACGAGAGATATTTGAGGATAGTCGATGTAATTTGAGACCCAGCTCGTTTCGCTTAAAAAACAAATAATGCAGAGTCAACGCACTAATTGTTTTTCTATTGTCCTGCGGCTCAGCTTCTGGGAAGCTCTTCATCTTCGGTAGTAATTCCGAAGGTCAGCTGGGGTTAGACGACACAAAGAATGTTGCCACGCCGACCGAGTTGCAGTTGGCCGTAAACATCACTTGGGCAGCTTGCGGTTATTATCACACGGCAGTTGTAGGAGGTATTATGAGGTTCTTATTTTTCGAAAAGCCGTAGGAGCTGTTTTGCAAAATTCTGTTTATTTGATGCGAGCGGTGCCGTTCTAGGAATAACCGAAACTGTTTTCTATACCTGGAATCTTAAAATTTATACAACAACGATATTATTCTACTAACCGAACAACGATACATTTTTCTTATTTACATATAAATATAATCTTATTTTTGACGGCTCTGTTGGTTCGTGTTTGTTTTTCGTTTTGAATACTCAGTAATATTTTTCAACGACGTTTCTTTGAAGTACCACATGCTCAGAAATCATTTTTATTAATGCAAGCTATTGGATAAAAAAAAATTATATTCGGTTCTAACATATTTGCTACTTCTAACTAAAAAAATATTTGAAAAAGCGTAAAATTAATCTAGAAATATAATAACTAAACACATTTGCGCTCGACGTTTTTCAGATGGGAAATTATTTCTGTTTGGCGAAAAGGAAGGAGGAAAGCTAGGCCTTCTCGACAAGCAGCTTCAGAAAAAGACGAACCGGCCTCAGTGCATCTTTTCGATTACGGAGAAGGTGTCCACGGTGTCTTGCGGCGGGAATCACACCGCAGCCTTAACTGGTATTTAACGTGAAGCATAAGTCGTTGCTTTGACGTACTTGCGACGATCATCGATCGTTTCCCTATTTCAGATTGCGGAAAGCTGTACACTTTTGGTTCTGGCATTAACGGCCAGTTAGCCCTCGGCACAATGATCATGGAAACCGGAGCGCCGTCTCTGGTTGGAGCTCTCGACGGACAGAAAGTTACCAGCGTATCATGCGGCGAAAGTCACACTGCCTTCGTCACAGGTGCTTAACACTTGAAATTTTCATCGACTACGCTATTTTTGGGCCGATGTTTAAATTATGGTTTAATTTGATAGAGCGCGGAAGACTTTACACTTGCGGCGATGGACGGCACGGGAAACTAGCCTTGGGAAACGACAACTTTTCCAATCAGTTTAATCCAGTTTACGTGAAAAAATTTACCGGGTTCTTTGTACAGAAGGTACATTTTTTTTTATCTTTCATTCACCGAATATGGCACCAAAATTAATGCGATCACAATGGTAGAGAATTAGACGAGCATAATTTAAGGTTGGAAAAATGCTGCACGGCTGCCATGAATGGTGTCATAAATTGCAGTTCAACAGTTGCGTAAACAGTGTTAACGACTAGTTGCGTATTAACGAGCGATTCATTTTCAACAGGTGGCTTGCGGAGGCTGTCACATGTTGGTGTTGGCATCCAAACAATTGGAAAACGATGCCGACAATGAAAGCGCGGGCGAAGACGTGAACTATGTTCAAGACGGCGGCGATCTAGGACTTACTGCGCGCAACAGGCGGCGGCAAAAGGAGCTTATCGGTCAACCGGTGAGTTTAGCGCTTAAGGACAAGGGTTGGGTTAAAGGAAATTCGTTTAGTTTTTTTCTGTAAATACACTAGCCGCTGCCGAATATAGATTCTTCTTTGCTGTCTGGTCAGGGTGCCATATTGGAATCCATAAACAAAAAAGGTTAGCTTGTTCGAAATTCAGGGTTGCGTATCGGTCACTAAATCTCATAACTCGAAAACAATCGTAGACGATCGTCGGGAAATATCGAACAACCTGCAGCAACTAGAGAAGCAATTGGCCGAAATGGACAAGAATTACGAAAACATGGACGTTGCGAATGCAGACGACGACGTGGATTCGGTGCTGTCCGAAGTTTCGCAATTTAATAAGGTAATTTATCGTAAAAGCGGTTTTGGGGAATCGTGGTGCAGTGTTTATTATCGGCATTTCTACGACTCGCATTAGACCCACGAAATCAGTATTGTCGGCAAGAAGGACAGCGAATTGGTACCGATGAAAAAATCTACCTCTCCGGCTTTAAAAGTCGAAAGGGCAAGCGAGATTCGCACCAAAGTAAATGTTGTCGCTGCCGCAAACACGAATCCCGCAAGCAAGGATGCAAAAGGCAAGCAACAGGAATCCGAGGAGGAAGAAAGCGAGTCCAGCGAGGAGGACGACGATGACGAGGACGATGGGGAGGATGAGGCAGACACCAAAACGGCAGAGAAAAATACGGAGGCGACGCCAGCTTCGGAAAACGGCGAAGGGAAATCGACAGTCGAAAAAAATGTGCCTCCTGAGAAAAAAGGTTAAAACGCTTTTTTAATATGACGAGTTACAACTCGATGTTTACTCTTGCCTTTTGCCGACCGTCTAGAATCGTTTTTGAAAAAAATGTTCAGTTTCAAAAAGCGGAGAGCGAAATCAAAATCCGAAATAATCGAGAGCCAAGAAAAGACAGCGGAGAGCAAAGATTCGGCTAATCCGGCAACCGAGACGAAGACTACGTTGGTTACAGCTATCGGTTCCTCGGAAGCTGTCGAAAGCACGAAAAGCGATGCAAACATGGTCGAGGAATCAAAAGGTAATTTCTCCTTAGAACCAACCTGTTCCGCATTTTTAGGATGGGGCTCGGATCGCCGCTTATTCCAACATCTTAATCTTATCTTTTAGCAGCGGTTGCAAGTGAAAAATCTGAGGATAGCGAGAAGAAAACGGAGGTCGAAGAAGTAACGGACAAAAAACCGGCAAGTGCAAAATTGGCGAAAGAAAAATCCAAAAATGCCGCATCTCAGTCTGTAAGTGTGGTTTCGTGAACCTTGCGCGCGTATATAATTTGCCTAATACTAACTTTCTGCCGTTTCTGTTTTTCAGTCGAAAGCCTGTAACATAATTTAGGCGAGATTGGATTTACGGACGCACAAATTCACGACCACGCAACCCCACTTTTTCCTGGAACAGGATTGTCAGGTGAACACTGATCAATGCTCATTCCTTCAGATTAATTGCATTTACAACCAATGTTATTTAGGCGACACACGGTGCACGTATTGCGGTGCTTTTTTTATTTATATCAAAAATATTTAAGCCAACTTTTTAGAGCCCCCAGAACTTTGATCAAAAGTGATCCGGCTGGTTTCGTAGGACCAGTTTCAGTGTGTGTATTTTAGCGACGAGAATCTGAGTTAGGACTCGACGTAGCACCCCGTGTCAATCTTAGAATCTAGATTTCCGTAACTCGTTTTAACGTACGGACAATAGCTAATCCACCGATCGGTGCCTTTTCCTACAACTTTTGAACTCTTCATGGTGCAAAAATACGATGTGTTTGCCAAATATCGGAGTATTCAACGTTTTGTAGTATTTTAATGATAAACCTAGAATTTTAAAAAAAGGTGCTCATTGCCATTGAAGTGCCTATCATTCGAGTGATACCCAATCCGTCCAGGAATTTTATTTTCCGCTGGAATCTCAAAAATAGTAACAAACCTCACATGGAGATACTCTGAACTTTGCCCATTGATAGCCTGCAAACCGTTAAGTGCAATAACAAGAACAAGCTAGATCTATTTCGGGAAATGCCGGAAATATTGATGGGTCATAATGAACAAATTGTAACCACACGGAGAATACGATATTAACTACAATCCGATCCATTAGTTTAGATCTCGTGTCAAACGAGGTATACGTGTATTTAAGTATTTAATTTTTTTTCAGCACACCTTTTTTTATTTAAAGCTAGTCACACGCTGCAGTTGTGCTGAAACAAAAGATGTTTTAGCTTTTAAACATGTGCAATGGAAAAAAAATCGAGCTTTTATCAAAGGTGCAAAGAAATTTTGTCATTTCCTTGTTATGTGGTATCTCTAAAATCAAAATTATGATAAATATCTTTGCTAAACGATTTATATCTGATGTTCCGAGGCCTTGAATTGGTGCAATTTAGTACATTTTGTTGAAATAGGTCTTAGAAATCACTGCACAATTTTACCAGAACGATATGTGCCTTGTTACTCGTGCAAGTAATGATACGCTGTAAATTTCAAATAAACAATTGTATAGGAAAATGTACAATTTTAATTATTTGCATATAGTTTACAAACTAAGATTTTTTGCCCTTGTCGCTCTCGTCGATGATGTACTGTAACAATTCAGTCAGGTTTTTAAATTCGGTCCGTCCCTGAGGTTCGTTTCTGGGGATCTTCGGCATTATGCTTTGCATTCTCTCCCTGAATTCTCGAAGCTGCAAAAGATGGTAAAACGTTACGTCGAAAGAATGGGAATCCCTGCGATTTACCGAAATTTCGAACTTACGTTGTTAACACCCATCGACTTCCATACGACGATACAAAACAGGCCGAATCCAGATACCGAATACAAAGTCCCCCATCCAAGTGCCCTTAAAGCTAAGGAGCCTCCGCTCTCCGGAATCTCTCTGGATGGTATTAAGCCCTGGAAACATTAAGTAAACGTTATTGTTTGGGCCGACAGAAACGAAGAGTTATTCGATGACCAAGTTGCACACCCAAATTTATATTTGGCAATTTTTGAATATTTTAGTTGTGATGCGTTTTACCTTGTGCGCGACTTTCCTAAAACCTTTGATTGCAAAGTCTATGGCAAGCTTAGATACTTTTTTCTTTATAGTAAAGTTACCTCTCTGTGACCAATATACAGTACATGCACAAGTAGGAGTTCGTTGAGACAGATTTCATGATCATCACTGCGATTTATTTAAGGTTAGTCGTGCCTTTGCATCTGCTCAACTGCTTATTAACCATCAAAGATTATTTTTTGAGCACATAACCAATTAGTAATACCTTGGTGAAGAAAGTGGGGTCCTTTTTCTTAGCCATAGCCAGGGTTAACCCAAACCCGAAAAGGACCGATGCACCAGTAACAGTGGCGAGAAATGCCCCTCCTGAAAAATGAGTGTATTACATCACGTAATAGCCATTTCTGCTGAATCTTAGGATATTGCCAAACGTCTCGAACCTCTTAAATAGTGCCATTTATCGTTTTTGGTACTAGAAACACCTGAATTATCCCCGATTTCTTCTTTGGCCAAGGGCAATTCGCCCGCCATCTTGATTTGAAAAGCTTGGCCGATTGCTCTCTAGATGAGCTGTCCCCTCTGAATATCCGTAGATTTATTCTACGGAAACTCAGGGGGGACTGTATTTAGTTAGAAAACAATCAAAATATTTTAAAGGCCAATCTCCGCAAATAGGAATATCCGAATATTCTGCATGAAAATATTCTGCCTATATAATACATAATTGTGTGTCGACAACACAACCATAGATTAATGTAAGTTACTAATCTATGACACAACGGTACATCAAAAGCGTCATGCGACGTTTTGGAAAACACTGCAGCATGTTCCCTTCGAGCTTCCGTAGGAAATATCTACGGAAGTTCAGAGTGGACGGGGAGAAAACAGAATTCCGAGCATTCTAAAGGTGACATCCACTAGCAGGAATTTAACCAAATTATGATAAAAGGATAGAGACACGATAAAATTCGTGAACTAAATAATTGCGTTTAAAAAATTTGAATTCCATTGTTGGAGGTTCTCATATTGTCCACCGGATGGAGCCACCCAACGTATGCCCATCCTTGCATTCAAGCATTTCCGGTGGAAACGAAAACTCGAAAAGAAGAAAAAAAAAATTGTGTGAACAGACGAGTTGTGCAGTCGCGAGATGTGTGCTCCTGTACGTCTTTCGTTATGTTTTCTCTAGATGGAAAAAGCTTTTACATTCGGAGAAAGTTGTTGAAAACCCGGCGAAGTGTTTGGGTAAAGTGGCGTCGCGTTTCAATTCCGCGGAATGGTAAATAGCCCGGCCTCCTATCAGCGAGTGCTAACCGAGTCGCCGACCAACTCCGTCAAAGATTTAAGCCCCGTGAAAATGCCCCACATCCAAAGAAAATGGGAAGTGTTTCCTGGACGAAATCGTTTTTGTTGCAACGGCAGGATTATGATGGCCAGACAGCCTGGGATCTTTTATTTCACCGTCGGACTCATTGTGGTTACCAGTGGACTGTTTTTTGGCTTTGAGTAAGTAGGCTTAACTTGGCTCTCCTATTTCAGGCTTCACCCCCCACCCTAGGCTGAAGGTTCCTATTTTTTTTCCCCTCGAAAACTTACAGGATGTTGAAACTAGGTACTTGTTTAGGTATTTCTTTGTCATGTGTTACGAACTCGTAAACTCGTGGGATTTTCATCATATGCTATGATACACGGTGTTTTCTTACTCTGACGTACATGTCAAACTTGCACCTGAGTTCATACAAAGAAACGTGTTTTTTTCGTCTCCATTCACTAGAAAGATAATTTGGTCCATAATAACACAACTTAATTGTCTTACGTAATTCTTTTCTAAACTGTCTTTACCTAGAATTTCTAGATGCTCACATATGATATATTGTACAGGTCCATTGGTTTCGATTTTTGGTAAATAGTATTATAGAAAAAATTGTATTGGTTTAAATTGTTTTAATTTATTGCCCAATGCTCCATTCAATACAAATCAACAGAATGTTAATAACTAATAAGACCAATATATAGTTTCTCTAGTGTTCTCTATGGAATATTATACAATGTATCAGGGTAACCTAACTTGAGTTGGCATAATGTAATCTATGTTGCAACATATTGGGATATATGAGAAATGGCATTGAATCCTACCGAGATGAGGTAATAAGAATCTGAATTTGGCCCTTACCCAGGTTCTCATATGACTCACTCAGTGCTGTGGTGGGTCTTAGCCTGTTGCTGCTTCTGAGTAGCAACTCATATCAGGAATATGTTTGTTCATGTGTAATGTCGCCCTAGGCATGTATCCGTTTATACCGCAATTGGCCTCGGGCGTCGTTAAATCGATCATTATCTCCTAGACAGAATCTATCCGGGAGCAGGTGCCTGATCAAGAACCGGAGACGAGAAAATAAGTTCCCGTTCGAGGGTCTACAGCGATTTTAGGAGGAAGTTTTCCAGAAACCGTGGGAATGGGATAGCTCGTACACCACCAAATCCCAAATTCTTGAAGCCTACTTTTTTCGGAAGATCCACGAGAATAAGGGAAAAAAATCGCAAAGGCAACTTAAATGCAATTCTAATGTGAGAACGATTTGCCAAAACAGGAAAGCTGTCAAGTCATTCCTGGCAAGGACACTGATTCTCTATCCTGACATGCTTATTTGTAAGTTTAATAGATGGGAATCCTTGAAAGTATTAGAAGCACCCATGATATGTCACTGGTTTTTCAACTGACCGTTGGGAACCTACGCGAAATATTAGCCCAGGTGCACCAGTAACGTTTTCACCACTATTTATTGATTTTTCTGGCTAATGCA
Source organism: Xestoiulus laeticollis (assembly GCA_034698905.1). Classification (NCBI taxonomy): domain Eukaryota; kingdom Metazoa; phylum Arthropoda; class Diplopoda; order Julida; family Julidae; genus Xestoiulus; species Xestoiulus laeticollis. Next base: position 3,508 of record JAQGCC010001582.1, on the reverse strand, counting down.
AAGCAACCCGTTGCCCTCTGTAGCAACAATGCGTGCTTGCGAAAGTATAACGATAAAACTTCGATAAAACTTTGCATTATTTCCCAGTTGAATACTAAAAATTTCAAGTGTGATTTTCCAAAGCCATTCGCCCGTACATCCACATCACAGAGACCGCGTAGAAGAACACTCATTTTGCTCTAGAAAATGGCATAACTTGTACCGAGAGATTGAGACCCCGGAGTACCGAGGGCATTTTTGAAAGGTAACAATGTCTTTCGGTCCAATGGTTATTCGGCGGATGTTTCCTCGTACGTCTTACGAAAACTCGGGGAAATTAGTCTGGGCACATCATAACTTCCTCGTACGGGTATCGCACGTTATTATTTTAAAAGAAATGGGTTTGGGAGATGATTGATCTGAGGGACGATGTCGTCTTCGGAGATGTATGTCGCAAATTTTATTCAATTTTAATGAAAGCATTTTAGTTAGATGTTGCGAGCGGTAATAAGCTCCAAGGGCACGGGAACGAAATAGGTCCAGTGACGTGAGTTTGGTTTTCGAGCAGTCACAGCCAATGGAAAGGACCACATAAATTGGTCTTGCCGAGTGAAGTTTGAAGGTCCCAGAGGATGCATCTCGAGCGAACGTAAACAGGAATATTCAGGGACACTCTCGGCTTCAATTTTCTGCCTCATTTCTTAAGGGGAAATTTACGTAGTTACAAGCAGGTACGCCAACCCGGTGCTTTACCATCTCAAAAATCTCATTTTTGTAGTTTCGTGACTCGGAAACGTACGGTCTCCACCCCGTTAGAATCGAATTTGGAAGTCAAATCTATCGGCTAAACCTGCAATTGTTTGGTGATTCTGGGGAGTCCGTAAAAAGGGATTTATCAACTCGCTCCTATGGTCACATCCTTAACATGTGAAAGCATACAAAGCATTTCTATCCGGGGTGCCATTTTATGTTCCTGATTTGAATGCCAACGTGTTATTTAAAGATAAGATTCCTCCGGATCGTGAACCCGCAGCGCTGAAATTACGTCATCCACCGGCGTTAATTAACATATGGGTACGTAGTCTCGGCCACGTTGACATTATTTCCTCACGGTAGGGGTTGAAGAATCTCGAGTTCTTTATTCATCGGTGCCATCGATGTGTGACACTTGCTGAATAACAATATTTCTCAAGATACTAGTCGCATTCCGTGTTCGAGCACTGTAACAGAGCCTTTGAGACGAGCGTATTGTTGGCCAGTGTTTTCAGATGCACACTTTTGGTGAAATGGCAATTTCAAGCTTGAGGTTTTAATAATGTACAATATTCATCGTCTTACGCTTAAATGTATATCCATTTCTTTATTCGTAACGGTTGCTCGTTCTTTTTCTCGGTAGAGATTTGCCAAGGAACATGCGAGAGGAGATTCCCGGCTGGAGGAACAACTACCGAACATGCGGTGCATCAGTATGTTCCGTAGCCGATGATGCCCACCTGCTCCTACGGATGCAATTTCAGAGATCGGAAGCAAATCTGGGCATTTTTTCCCCAGACCGATCTCGTGTTCGGTTGCGGGTCACCGGGTTTAGACCGCAATGTCCGGCGATCTCGTTTTTTTTTTGCATCAAATCTTGATTCTCTCATTTCCCATGTTTTTGCAGTGTTTTCCAGTTGTTGGAATTTTTTATCTCGTGCTTCCAAGAACCACAGATACGAAAATATACAAAATCGTTCCAATGTGATAGAATGTATAAAAATATCCCAACAGCTGGCCAGATATCTGGATTTTTGGGAAGGCAATGACCGACCTACCGTCGTGAGTGCATGCCATGAGTTCTAGACCTACAGTTTTCTTGCATTTTCTTCTTCTTCTAACAAATACATTAGAAATCGACTTGATAAGGCAGACTTTGGGATTCTGGTTCATGAGAAGTCTACTGGGTTGAATTTACTCTTTGCCATCCTGAATTCTGTTATTGCACTTTTTTCTTAAAAACCTCCAGTTTTAGACCATCTTCCAAAATACAAGAACCATTAATCAGTAAGATAATTCTCCCAAAAACTGGTAAGGATGACGGATTTCTTCTATACGTATTTTTTATCTTTCCCAGGTTATATGCTTGTCATGAAATTGTTCGTTTATCGCTGAATCACCACCTAATCTAATCAGTCAGCATTAATGTACCTGTAAAGGGCGTTTCATTATCAATTCCCATAATCGGGATGTTTGAAGGATTTTGAAACATCGGGTTTGTTAATGTACTGTATATCGACATGTAACAACGAATTAGGAAACCAGGAATTGTCAGGAAAATTCAGCCCAAATACAATCGGCTCTCGATATAACGAACGCCAAGGGGATGTGACATTCGGTCGTTAATGTCGAGAGGCCTGTTTTTATACATGTAGATTTGAATACATATGACGCTCATACATTTTAAATGCTCGTTCTAAAAACTAAATCCCTGTAAATATGGCATTCGTTATAAACAGTCATTTGGTATTATGAGATAGTGAATTAAGAGACCTGCCGAACCGTTCGTTATATCGAGTGGTTAAACGGAACCTTTGTTGTACCGAAAGGCTAATACATGAGATGTATTGGCATTTTGGTCGGGACCAGCCATTCGGTTCGTTATATCGAGATAAAATTTGACCAAATACAGACAAGATATTATGCGTGACCTTGCCAAGTTGTTTCACAGTGATTAATTCCAGCTCAGCACCCTCTAGTGTCGAATCAGTTATTAGCATAGCATTTCCAACATGGCCGCGTCTATTTTGCCAAAATGAGCGCCATGTTTGAAATGCCCCACGCTATGGGGTTTCATTGCAAGTGACCTATTTATCACTTGATCATATCCTGGAACCAGGGAAATTTGAAATATTATTCCAATGTTTATTTCCTTTTCTTTCCTTGTCCTCGTTTTGTCCCATTTTCATCTTCCTTGAGAGTACTTCATGCGTATTGTCAGACATATTTTTTTCTTGGCCATACGCTCGATAATGCCATTTTAAACCCTCATTAGCAGATGATAGCCCGTAAATGTTGAAAATATTTCGTCATCGTGATATTGAGCTTCGATTGTTTTTTTATGCCTGAATCAGGGCCAAGGTAGGCATTTCGGAGCTATAAAAAACGATATTGGCTCGTTGCTGCATGCTAAGGTTAATGTTTGTTTTTTTCAGTTTGCTAATTAAAAATTGGGGTGAACCAAGGCTCATCTGCCCACGTAACAACAGTTCACGGGTCCTCCGTGGGTCGTTCAGTTTTAAAACAGGATTTTTACTACTGGGATTTAATAAATGGCTTTAAAACAGGAGATAGCCTCATTCTTGTTTAGCATCACCCCCTGTTGGCGTATGAGCTTTTTTGTAGGGAACTTGAACGAGCTGCGAACGAGCTCAAGTCAAATCGAATGAACTCATGTCAAATCGAATGAACTCAAGTCGAATCGAATGAACTCAAGTCGAATCGAATGAACTCAAGTCGAATCGAATGAACTCAAGTCGAATCGAATGAACTCAAG
>JAQGCC010001581.1:0-22717 GCA_034698905.1 Xestoiulus laeticollis | reverse complement strand
TTTGATAAAGAAATCAATGCACACCTAAAGGATTTTTCAAAGAATTTTTTTTAAAAAAAAATTTCAAAAAATTTTAAGAACAAAAGGGAAAAACAACAGCTCGAATTTCGGCCCATCTTAACCATTGTGGATCATAGTGGGGATCGCCCCCTTAAGAGAGTTGAATACCAAAATAAGCCTTTTTTCTAAATTATTTTTTTATTCAATTTTGGAAACTGATAGGAGCAAATGGTATGTACGAGGACTTAGCATAAATATTTTTTGTTTATATACATGTATATTCCATTTCATGGAAATATGTCCGTAAGTTTACCAGACCCTCTACAATTAAAAACTTTACGGACATACATTATTTCCATGAAATAGAATATACATGTATATAAACAAAAAATATTTATGCTAGGTCCTCGTATATACCATTTGCTCCTATCAGTTTCCAAAATTAAATTAAAAAATAATTTAGAAAAAAAAGCCTTTTTCTTGTATGCAACCCTCTTAAAACAAGTACATGAAATAGTTTTTAAACATACATTTATTGTACAGGCTCATCCAACAGCACATTAGGAGTTCTCTGTCAATGGAAGTTAACACTGCATGGAACACCGATGACGTTAGATGAATTGAAGCAAAGGAAAAGGTAGGAATGCTTTACTTTTTGTTCTATTGAATTCAAACTGGGATCAGTGGGATCTGTTCAGGGATTCTGTGATTGCATACGGGGCTTCCCAGGCCAATATCGATATGGTCCCAAGGGGCTGTCACAGCGGCCTCGGTCACAAGCACTTTCTGGTTATTTTCCATTAAACTGACCAAGTGGTCAGTCGGGTCAGGCGCTATTTCTTTCTGCCGCTGCCACATTCCTGCCAAAACAATCTAGATTCCTGGTAAGGAATGCTGGCAGCCTACCGCATTCCTTTCTTTGTTCGACGACTTGTTGCCCCCGACATTGGTAAAAATATGCATAAGTTTGATATGCGTTTGTCATTCCGACAGATGGATAGTATTGCTTACCCGTCAATGCTTATATGCAATATCGCCAATCAAAATATTAGAAAGATTGAGCAGCGTGTCGTACAATGACACATTATTGACAACACTGTCTTGTATCATATTGCGCATCTATGGGAACGAAACGTAATCCCGCAATTTGGAAATTCGCATATCAAGCAGACGAACTTATCATGCATAAAAACAACTCACTTGGTGAAAGTTTTGCAGACGATTCCGGCAAAAATAAAAAGGCAATACATAGGCAATAGGCAATAAATACGCTGGTGTGGTAGCACTATACTTATGGCGCTTCTGCTACTCGATACACCATTTGGAATTTTAATTTGAACGCTATTTACAAATGCGCCCGAATGGTGGTGCTAAACATAATGCGCTTTTGCCAAAAGACGCGTCATTGAAAACGTATTGATGACTAGCAGCTCAAACTCAATACAGGCTTCGGTTTTTTAAATGGAATCGAACTGATGCTTTTGTGATAGCCGATCGCCCCACTTCTTAGCAGCATTTTTACTAACTGATTTTTATATAAAGCTACATTATCGAAAAATATTTAACACTATTTTTATAATTAAAAGTGGATGAACAGTCGTGCAGCTTGCTTTTGCTAATGGGTTAGGTGATTGTGGACCTTTCAGAACATCAAAAACCCACAGAGGGAGTTTGATGTCCATGAAATCCTTTTGGCTCAGTTGAAGTTCTCTATTATAAAATTGGATTGGATGCTCAATACAAATCTCAGTGTATAGAAACTCAGCATGAGGGTTATTAAGACACCGTGTAGCCATGAAAATTGCAGCATATCCAACTTGCAGTGTTTATTGATGTTCTATCCAATCTCAAGCTACTTCGAGACATCTCAATTATTTGTTCGTGCTAATGAATCAACTTTTGAGTTTCTTTTTCCTACCTCCGTATCCAGTTACACATTGCTCCGAATCAAGAATAAGCTAAATATAGGCAACCTTTCCTGTACATCTTTCATTTCCGTAGGCATTTAATAATGCTTATGTTACGTTATTTGAATCGGGAGTTGTGTTACCTGCAGTCATCCATGTTAGTTACGGGGAAATTGGTTTTTTGTTTCATTAATCTTTAATAATGCACCGTATCAAGTTTTAGAAGATAATTTTTAGGACATGGTTACTGTGTCTTTTCTGCTTTGAACGCACCCAGAATTAATGGTCATTGTGCCAGGAAACACAACTATTAATTTTTCGTGTAAAACCCTTCCAGAGTAAGCTTAATTTAGTAGCAATTTATTTCTGGTTCATTTACTGAAAGTCTCAACAGTAAAGCTGTGAGAGGTTCATAGATTTTTTGTACCATGGCCCTTCACAGACAAAAATTGCACAAATATATACATTATAGTCATCATATACATGGATGTAATTCTAAGATGCAACTGCAGGATTTTAAGAATGTTATTTTAAGAGCAACAAATACATGCTGATTATCGCCTTTTCATTTACTTAAAAGGGTTTCGTTTAACATATGCAGATGTGTGTTGACAATAGGAAAACCTTTGACGAAATAATGACAGATTTCATAAAGGAGAAAAATCTACTAATAAAACTTGGGGTGGTGTTTTTTTTACCAAGTAAATTTTAAAAACAATGAAAAAAACTCATAAATATAACAGGTCTTGAGAGGTATTAGTAGTATATGAAAGCTGAATGTAATAGTTGCTTTGGCAACTGCATGCATTTATTAAAGATGGCAAGTTTTAAGTCCTGTTCAAAAGGAAAATGGATGAGAAAACTAATTCATGTTTCGATAATGCCTCGTTATCCATAAAAGCCCAGCTTTTGTATAAATGAGAAATCAGGATGCATTTATGGGTTATGACAGCATGGTGAAGAGATTTTTTCCCCCCAAGTCATAACGGTTTAAAAATGTTGCACAGATTTTAAATTTAAATACATTCTGGAGGATGGAGCTTAAAGTTTTTATATTTTCTTTGCATAGGTACCTATATTTGAAAGATTTGAAATTGAAGCTCTATTGCTAGAAAATACTTCAAAAGCGCATAATCATAACTAGATATATATATATATATATATATATATATGTATATAAGTTATAAAAAATTAACATTGATGTTCACTGCTACATATTTAGCATGTTGCGAATTTATTCATCTGCGATTAGTTTTGAGGACACAACGGGAGGTCTTACCAAAAAATTATATGTCTTACTCTAAAAATGTTTTAGCACTGTCTTGATCTGATATAGATGGAGAGAACAAAGAGGCAATTATTTCATTTAGAAGACCACTCCTGATTGTATATGAAACATATCACACGTGAATTTAAGGATGTGGATCTGATACAAAGAAGAATAAAGAATTGTTATTCAGAAATAAATGTAAAAACTAAATGTGGGTTATTCTTAAATGACCCACACATCTAACGTTTATAATGGTCACTTGAAATTAATTTGAAACTAATAAAAGCTGGAATTTACACGAAAAAACAGTTCTGCTTCCAAGCTTTTTTCACTTAAGAATAACTGTGACCTTTAAATATGGGAAAAGTAGCTGTCTAGTGGTGCAGAGGTTGATGGAATACCTAGAATATTCATTGCAATGTCATTTAGAACTTCTGAAAATTTGGCTTCACAAGTGGACTGGTTGCCAAATGTCTTGCTCCATAAATTTTAAAAATAAGAATAAGACACAGACTTTTAGTGCTTAAAGCATTAATTTAAGAGAGTTGCATACCAGAATAAGCCTTTTTTCGTAATTATTTTTTTTATTTAATTTTGGAAATTAATAGAAACAAATGAAATGTAGTAGGACCTAGCATAAATATTCTATTATTTGTTTAAATTTTTTCTTTAAATATATGTATATTACATTTCATAAAAATATATCGTTGACATCTAATCGGAGATGGAGCTCTAGGCAAGAAAAATAGAAAACATCACAGAATTCCCTATCAATATCCATCTCAAGGTACCTCATTGACCAACCTTGATCTGTGGCTCAGATGTAACTCTGTGGTACCAATCCCAGGACTTGATACGAAGCTTGGTCTCAAGCAGCGCCATTTGTGCAACTGTGGTACGGGGGTGAAACTTGTCCACTGTGAATAGTCTGTGATAGTAGATACATTTAATATAACATGAACAATTGTTGAATAAAAAAACAGGATTTTCTTGCTAAAATCTATGATGTTAGGCCAAGTGGATAATATATATATATATTTTTTTTTTGAAAACCATAAATAGAAGTGAAGGCAAATTGGCAAAGCATCCTGAATGTGGCATTTTAATGAAGCGCCTTTACCCCATGACCACTGAACACGTGATATCATTTTACAATGTATTTTAACGTGAGTGTTCAGAAATTGGTGATTCCGATAACAATAAATAGGTGATAACATTATTCGTGAATACAATAAGTTGCGTCCTCTGTATAAGCCAAGCACTCAATAAGTGATGGATTCCTCCATGTCTCCCAAAAAAAAAAAAAACGTTTGTTGACTTTGATATGAAATTGCGAGTTCGTAAATGAAATTGACTCCTCGAATTACGAGCTCTTCTCAGTCTGTAAGAAAGATTGCTTTTCCATGGGAATTTTTCTTTTGCTCTAGCACAGGCAATCGCCATGAAAGTTTCATTGGACACCTTCTAATTTTTCAATATTGTCAAAACCTATAGACATTGTATGCTCGTCATCTTGTCAAATGCCACGCATATGCACTGAGTTACGAGCCTTGATGTCCAATAAAACACATTGGAAATAAATTCTTGTGGAAGTGGTTCACGAGAGTTGACGACACCCGAGTACTTTCTTATTGCTTTTTCATTTTTTTCCTGTTTTGATTTACTGCCAAGCTTTGCAACAAGCGTCGTGACACGTGGCAACTTATACAACAAAAATTTATTTAGGATGATTCCTATTCGTTGTTGTTTTCTCTTCGCCCCGAATTTCGCGCAAATCATTTTTCCCCAACTATATTGAAATGACAAAACTCTTGTCTACGCTTTTATAGGACGATATCTTTTATTGGATTTAATGCGTTTACGGCGGGAGGTAAAAACAACGCCATTAAACTGCGACATTGTCACTAAGGAAACTGGATGTTGCGGGGGAAGCAACAAATGCTATTAAATTGAACGCGGTTCTTAATAAGAAAATTACAGGGAACAACGCCATGGTGGGGAGTCGACGTTGCTCAAATGATTGCTGACATTTTCCTTTATTGCATCACTTGTCTAGTCGACACAAAATTTTGATGGATTCGGTTGAATAATTAATAAATACAATCCTTGTTTTTATAGGGAGATCCTTATGCTATTCAAGGCAAATTCATCATTTCCTGACAAATGATGGAATTAGATGTGTTTAATTCCGCCTATACAAACGTTATTATAGTGATAAAAGCGTGGTGGGCCATGAATCTGTTTCTTGCAAATTCATTTTGCTATTTCTGGTAGAGCAACTCGGCTGTGTAATTGAATGGAAATGATGGACATAATTTAGAAACGTTATGGAGGCCATCATGGAAATAGACTTAGATTTGTTTGATGGACGGTATAATTGTTAACTATAAGGCATTACAGATTACAATGCAAAATTTCGTATAATTTTAATAACTTTTCCTCCCAAAAATCGTGCATGTTGAGTAATTATACATTATCAGTTTGTTAAAAAAAAATATACATTTAGATGCAGATGTATATTACACATGTATAGCACGAGCTCTATCTATTACACTACACTTGTACAGTATTTTGAAATTGAAAAGAATATTAATAAGGTTTTCAAAGCGGAACAGAGATGTATTCAAAATAATCTTTACATAGAATTGTATACGACTATGGTGTAGAACATTAAGTTTAAATATTTTCACATTTTATGTTAAATGCTTACTAAATGACATTGTTTTCATATAATTCATACTGCTTATTTCATGGTTGTCAGCTACTGGCTTTTTCAGTAAGAATATTAAAATGGCATAACCATCATTAATGTATTTAAATAACATCACATGTTTCCCATTATTTTTACGATATTTTTTACATCAAAGATTTTTTTCTTATAGATTAATATAATTCATTTGATATTTATGCATTCAGTTGATAAACTTAGAGGATAAAATTCAGTGCGACCTTGTAAAATATAAATGACACTTTTAAGATTAGCATAAATATGCTATAACACAATAATTACTGATACTCGTATTCTGTCATCGTAATTAGTGTCCAACTGGATATATGCAAATGTTCATCCTGAAACACTTGTTGTAATTAATTTCGCTTAAAAAATGATTAAAATACTAAAAAATAAGATTTCGAGGAGGTGAGTAGGGCGGCTATCTAAAAGGCAGGAATAGCTTTCAAAATGCACCTAGTAAAGTAAGATTTCAAATTTTATTTCGCATAAGAAAAACTGAGTTGTACATATATTGGTGTATTAAATCGTGTAAGATAATCATTTATGGAAAATTAAATTTTGAAGAAAACGGAAACTTAAAGATTCTCGTAAATTCTTATTGTTATAACTCCATAAAAATCATATATTTTTCAATTTTTGTTGTTGTTGGTGGTGCTTTTTGTATACCTAATACAAGGGTTGTTTCTTAAGAGATGTGAGCAGTATTAACTTTTCGTTGCATTAAGTTTAAATATATAATTAAGCGGCCCAAATCTCCGTTAATAGCGTACTCTGGTGTGTATACGTTGGGCAATTTTAGTTTTATCCCCCATTACCAACTCCTTAATCTGTGAATAGCGTTAACGACGGCTTGTGCAACTAACCATTAGAGTAATTTTCCTTTGTATTCTGGGCGCATGAAAGCCAAACAGATTTTTAATCTCTGGGAAAAGAGATAGACACACAACCATAACTGTTTAGATTTGTATTCTTATCCCCTATTTTAGGACATGTTGTATACCTTAATTTGTATAATTTTACCAGTCTATATATGCTCGCTACCATTACCATAACAGTTTCCAAGAAAGATTTATATAAGTTAGCTTATCGTTCTCACTGAAATTTACACTTGATTCTACTACAGAAGTTCCATGCAACCTACATTGCCAACATGCCATTATGTGGTGTAACAATCCTTAAAATCGTCCATCATTTGAACATTTCTCAAACTCCTTTATACTTAAAATGTAGTAAAGATAGGCACGTGAAATGATCAATACACGGACCGCAGGCCTACAAAAAGTAACACTGGATTATGTTAGATTTTAGACGACGAGAATGTTGTTTAGAAAAAATTGCTGCCATATGGCGGTGAAATAAATGAAGAGTCGACATTTTTCCGGCATACATTATACGTTTAAATGTACATCTGAATGACAAATGCAAGCAATTTATAATCAATTCTTTGTTGCAATTAATTTTTGTGCACTGCGATACAAAGGGGAATTTTCTGGAAAAAGACATTACATGGATCAGTGCCCATCGCACTTTTAAAATTACATTTTATGGATGTGTAAAATGAACTTAGGTGGTCAACTGTACATGTGATCGTGACAAATTTGAACCAGCAGGTTCAAGTTCACCATGGCACTAACTTCTAAACCGGGCATCCTGTACAACCAGTGTAAATTGGAATGTTGTAGAGGATCATAAGAAGTGACTAATTATGAAAGCAGAATGTAATTTACAGCATAATTACAAAGCAATACAGGTGTATAGCATACATGATTGCAGTGTTTGCCCCCATTCAGGGGCCAACTTCAGCAAACTTAGGTTTTTGTCGGTGCATACGTTTGTATTTCTAAAAGGGCCATAAACACTATATACTACTGTTAATTATTTTTACTTAGGGGTTTTTTAACGTAAAATTGCAATTATGCTGTGAATTACATTTTTGCAGTTAGTCACGTCTTATGATCCTCTACAACATTTTGATTTACGCTGGTAGTGCATAATTACGATTTTACATTAAAAAATCACTAAGTAAAAACAATTAACAGTAGTTGTAAATAATGTTCATGACCCTTTTACAAATACAAGTATGTGCCTCGACAAACATCTAAATTTGCTGAATGTGGCCCCTTATTGGGGGCAAACACTGCAATCAGATATACTATACAAATGTATTTCTCTGGGCTTATACTGTGAATTACATACTACTTTCGTAATTAATTACGTCTTAATATCTTCTACCAAATTCCAATTTACACTGTTAATGCAGATGACACCCAAACCAATCTACACTACAACGAAATGTCATTTCGATCGTGCACATGGAGGAGATAAGATGGGCACTTGTCCATTTCTTCTGTACCACCCCTTCATAAACACAATGGTTTTTGACATTGATTAAGATTAAAATTGCAAACAATTGTAATTCGGGATGTGCTTTAGCAGTATTCAAACTGGGTTTCTTGAGATGTCAGCTGGGATTCTGCGCCGTTTATAAATCATCCCATGTTGACTGCCATGAAATTGAAGAGAATGTTTCAATTGACAATGATAACTTGATAACAATTCCACATCTTTTGAGTTTCTTTACTGGAACAGTAAAAGGGAAATTGGTATTTTGTTTTCAATTCGTTTCGCCAGATTAAATCTCACGGGATATAGACCCGTTTATACATTAATTGTAAATTGGCGTTTCGCGCTGCTGAAATAACGACCGGAGACCGATTTATCACTACTTTTATCCAACTCTAGACAAATTTGAATTAAATTATTCACAAGTTGATTTATTGTAATTTGCATATAGGACTAAATATATGTCGCCTGCCCCATCAAACACGCTGCACCTGTTATGGTTATGAATCAAATTTTCCAATGATGTGAACATTTTCCGCCGAATAAAAAGGAATTTATAATTAAATGATGTAACGCTTCATCATTTATCGTCGTTATAAGGCGCTTTCTTGATGCCTTTTTTATATAGATAAATCATAAGTGTACGCGATTGAGAGCGTTTTCATTCGATCATAATTAAGGTTGAATTTAACTTTAAAGTCAGCAACATCTGTTCTCAGCTTTTTGTCAAATAGTCACAATTATTAGATTAAGGAGGATTCGAAACGTTTCAAAATAATTAAAGAATCCAGAATACAGTCAAACTAAAATGCATTATTTTTTTACATCTAAATGTTTGTTAGTTATGCACCCAAATCTAGCCAAGATGTTTATTTTTGATTCACATATACAAGTATACCTGTTTGTATAATGGACTAGCTGCTTGTAGATGTTTGTTTAATCATCAATTATCCTACCGTATTTGACCTATAGTGTAAGATTCTAGTTTTAAGTATGAGAGTTGATTACATAATGTACATTGCCAATGGAAAAAAAATGCAAAAGAGATGGTCACTTTAAAGAGAAAGTTTATAAAGGAAATGTATTGCTCTAAAACCATTTTATGAAAATTGACACCATAAGGAGGTGATCAGTTTCCCAGAATTTACTGTAATTTCTTTATTAAAATGCATGCAATTTAAAAAGACTTTATGGCCAAATTGTTTGGATCTCCGTTACGTAAACTGTGGTGCAGATGAGATTTAAAATGTTGTGTTCCTCGAGGAAATCTCAATGGCATAATTTGCAAACGTATAGTTTGCAAACGAGTAGTTTATTATGAAAATCAATTGTAACTGATCAAGTAATGTTCTTTGAACTAGTGCAGTTTTCACAACAACACATTTCTTTCCTTTCATGGATTATTCACCGGTTCAAAGGTTAACTCAAGCCTGTTGCAGTAAAATCCAAGCGTTTATACATGTACATGTACGTTTGAAATATGGTCGTGTTTTCTGAGCTGGCATTCCTGAACTATTGTGTTTGCGTATGCAGGGGCAACTGTATGAACATTTTGTATAAAAGAGAAAAGTAAATATGATGAGATAAGCGTACACTATATTGAAATTTGTTTTATCCTTAAAGTCAACAAACTTTGTATCTGCATACTAAATTGTATGTGCATAAAGGAATGAATCCCAAAGCAGAAGTCACGTGATTTGCCCACGCAATGAACTCAACTGTGTTTTGCATTGGGTTGCACCATTACAGTTAACATAACCGTCAATTAAAAGTAGTTTTCATAGCGTTAACAACCTAGCTTTGCTTGCCTTGCTATTAATACCATGACCATCATTCTACTGTAAATCTGGTTGTTGACTTTTCCGCTCTATCAATTCTCATTGCTTTTCTTCATGGGCAATTTCTTTCATTTGCAAAGTACTAAAGTCGCTGGATTCAAAGGCAGAATCCATAAACACAATAGGATGGCTTGCATGGATTTTCTGCCAAATAGGTTCACGCTATGGGGGAATTCCTTTTTCAGGCATGCTGAGAATGATAACGAGGCTACCATTATAAATTAATTACAGTTTCAACCATAAATATTCATATGAGCTCGATCTTAATCCCTTGTTTGCATTTTTGTTACCTCGCTTCTGTACATAGCCTACTCTGTTAACACTCAAAATGAAGGTGCAATTCTTATGGAAAATTATGTCACGGATACGCCTATAGTTTGTTCCCCACTTTCTATCAACATATTATAATAAATCTTGAGTTGTTTTATTCAATACTCTGTGATCTAAGTGTGAATACAGTAGAACCTGTCTAAAATTATCCTGTTTGAAATAATAAAATGTGTTGGTCTCGACTTAATTGGGACCCATGTATAAAATATTAAACCTCCATAAAGTGATATTTAAAGCGATATTTAATACTTTTTATTGGCCCCAATGATTTTTAAGGGAATATCAACAATGGAACTTACAAAAATATTAACAATTGAATCAAAAATGACTGGAAGATACAGGTCAATTAAACTTTGCTTGTGATACCGAATGACTATACTGACTTATCTATACACGTACACATATATAAGGATTGAAAAAAAGGAGAAATTCCCTATTTTTCAGCGGTATAAATAGTGTCCACCAATATCTGGCAACTCGTGAATAATTCAAAAAGGGGAAATCCTCTATTTTGCAGCTGTATTCACTGTTGCTTGTTTACAGATGAACCTTTCTGAAATAATAACATGTCAAAATTAATATTTTTCCCTGGTCCCAAGAGTATTATTTTAGACAGGTTCTAATGTAAATTGTAATCTAATTTAATGTTTTTAAGCATGCATACTGGAAATGTTTTTTGCCAAACATTTACATTGTTTTAAACCAGACTTTGAAAGTGGGGATACGATTTTATATGCCTGAAGAATTTGTTGTAAATTTATTAAAGTATGAATATCATGATTTCAGGCATGAATTTAGAAGTAGTTCCATGAAAACTATAAAATCAAACTGGCGTAATTTAAAAACATAAAACTACATGAGGTGACATATTGTGTACATGTACTGTACATTTCCAGAATGGTAATCAAAAAATTTTCATGCAGTAAAGTGAACTCATGGTGTGCGCCAAACAGTTTTCTTGAAATTCTTGCCTGCTGCTAGGCTTCATAAATGGAATTTCTATGCAAATGTTGACGTTAGGAAAACATTAGATGGCATGAACATTGCCAGACTGAGCAAGGCAACCGTGGATTACAAGTTTGCTATTTGTGTATAAAGCAAGGTCAAAGATTTTGTTTGAATGTAACGTTTTTGGATTTTGTAATTTTGATGGCTGTAGGCCATGCAATGTTCTTGTATACCTCGAATTTTTGTCTAGATATGTTTGTTAAGAACTAATTAGCAACAATTTCTGGAAACTAGGTAACGAAAATTACTTTTTATTTGGCATATCGTTTCAACGAGTTTCTTGGTTAAAATGGTATCATTTTCTCACAATACAGCTAGGGTATACCAAACCGATATTATCAACAAACTTTCTTTGAGTAGATGAAGTTGGATTTTTCTTTACTTTAATACAATATATCTCAAATATTATATTAGAAATGCTTGAATTTTCTTCTAAAACCATATGGAATATAGAGCTACTATTTGGATTTTCCCTCTGTTCTTAAAAAAACATTGTAAATAGTTTAAATAGTTGCCAGTGAATCGAAGCAAATTAATTTCATATAAACAGACCATTAATTCCTTCCTTTTCCTAATTTCATATTTTGTCCTAATGATCATTGCTAGAATCTAATAACATCAATGGCTAGAGTGCACATGACTTAGGATTAACCGCATTAACAAAATTTTCATAACTATAAGATTTAAGAAACGAAAGTGAGTGGCACTGACTTTTGGACCACCCTTTATATACCAACAGTTTTTAAAATTTTAACCCTTTTGGACCACCCCTGGATGCACACTAAAAACGTTGGGTTAATATTCAACCCAATATTGAGTGCTATATGAACATACCAACATTGGGTTAACATTGGGATGAATTTAAGTGTAACAACAAAATGTTGGGTTAAAATCTACCCAACGTTGGGCTACAGTTATTAGCACTGGTTTTGGTTAAAATATATATGCCCAGAATTGGGTAAATGTGAGGCTTGTGATATTTAAAATAAAGTGACCCAATTATGAATTGATTATAAATAATACAAACCTCACATTTACCCAATTCTGGGCCTATTTTAACCAAAACCTGTGTTAATAAATGTAGCCCAACGTTGGGTAGCTTTAACCCAACATTTGGTTGTTACACTTAAATTCAACTCAATGTTAACCCAATGTTGGTATGTCCATATAGCACTTAATACATTGGGTTGAATTTTAACCCAACGTTTTTAGTGGGTGGTGCTACCAGAATTAGTTGTTAAATTGTGTCTTTGTTATACCATGCAGTTCAAATGTAATCAAAAGTAAAGACGTGAAAGCTTTTTTTTCTAAAAATTTGTACATAATTATAAAACTGATCTCGGGATTTTCCCTCGAGCTAGTTTTATGTGTTCCTAATTGCTCAACACGAAGTAGGCATGGGTCTCAAGCAAACCTTTGCCACAGATTAGCCTAGCAAAGAAAAGAAACCCTTTAGAAAGTAAAGTAAGACTGAAAGGGAAATACCGTAAGCTATAGTAATCCTTCAAGGCTTAGGCAATGGCCTCGCATCAAAACCATGATGCTTTCAGTGAACCCATTCTCAGGAGGCCTGGATTAAAGGGCTATTGCCGGCACTAAAAGCTCATCTTAGACCGTGACATGCCCACTAAATACTCGTTAAGTTCATTAGTGTGAATTATAGATGCGCGCTATATTTTTAAATACCCATCGTGGCCAACCAGTCTTGGCTTGGATGCCGTTCAAATTGTCCACTACGGTGGACCATGCTTTTAATAGTTCTTTTGAAATCAACCAAACTCTGCGCATGTAAGCCATGCGCGGTATTATTTTAGTCATGGTGATTACCTTTGCTGAATCCCGTGCCATTTTATAGGGTGTTGCGAAAACCCATCGCATGCTGGCTGCGACGTTGCTTTTCCTCCAATAAAGGAAATGACTGACAATAAAATAGAAATTAACTAATGGATCGAAGGAGAGCGAAGAAAATCCCTCGGAAAGCCATGGAAGCGTCTGTATAATGCCTTCAATCTGTTTATTAGACCACTCTTTAATCAGACCCACATTTGTGGAACATGATCAGGACATCACGTTGCCCATTTGCCTTCATTTATTGTGCTTCGTTGCTGATAAGACCATGGAATGCCTGGGTTCCAGGTAATTTGACTGAGAAAGTGGACGTCGTAAAAAGACTGATAAAAAAAAACTGACTAGTGTGTTTGATAGACTTTGGAAAGTGGGGTGTATGAACTTCTTTGTTACAGCCTGTAGGGTTCATTTAATGCTCTTTACCACATGTGACCTAATGGAGGATTAGCACGTTTTACCCCGCTTTGATATCAGTTATTTAGTCTTGAAGCTGTGTCATATACAGTAAAACTTGCCCAAGGTGACCACCCTAACAAATGACAAAAGTTGGTCACTGTATACAGGTGGTTACTATAGAGAGAACGGCAATGAAGTAAATACAGTATGAAATACTAAATACAAACTTAATACAGAATGATTTATCCAACGTGTATTTATTATTATAAAACATTTTGTTTTAAGAAAAAAATCAATTTTATCCTGTTTCCTCCTCGTGATTCGTTTTCATTGTTCTCTTGATAACATTTCAGGTTATATGTATTTAAAATACTTCAAAAGCTGAATTTTATCCTTTAAGCGTTCTATCTCCATTTTTGATGAAACATGGTCATTTTATAAATGAAATGAAGAACAGGACATGTAAAGTATATAAGATTGACATATATAGACTATATGTATGGTCACTTTATTATATGCACTGTCAAGGTAAATATTGCAAAAGAGATTGCACACCCTGGTCACTATACACATTAGACAGGTGGTCACTATACAGAAAATTTTTATGAAAGAAAAGTATGCACTAAAACCATTTTTTGAAGAGTGGTCACTATGTAGATGTGGTCTCACTTGATAGTCTCATTCTATATATTTTATATACATGTAGAAGCCTATGGGACTCTATGACATGAATCCCTCAATGACACAATTTCATTAGAAAATTATGAGATCTCCCATAATCTCTATAGCAAAGTATCATTATCTGTCATTTACTATTTTGCTAAAAACAAACCAATTCAAATCAGTGGTTTTGTCTATTTGGTTGCAATTGTTGATTGGCGTGACTTTTTGTACATGTCTGCAGACTGTTTCAATTTTGAATTATTGTATTTGTATTCCAAGCAGGATTATTTATAATTTTGTAACTTTAAGCGTAGACATTGCGGTACACTTATCGCTCCCAGAAGTTGCAAGTTCAATCATGGTGCCCCGAATAATCAAATCCAAACTCAGTCTGAATGTCTAAAATGTTAACCTTATGCTCTGGTATTCCAGTGATTTTTTGAAGTTTGGCAATAAATGGTCGCAGCTGAAACCTAAATGCATGTAAATTTGATATTACATGCACTTGCAAGTTTATTAAGACTTTTTGTGCTTGTACAACTGCTGAACGCAATTTGCATATTGTTAACTGGGGCGCAGCAATTTATTTTTTTCCCTCGCCAAGTAATTTGCTGTTAACATTACCGCATGATACTTCAAATGGCAACTGCTATCATAGTGGGCATCCATTTAGTTATACCGAGTTAATATACATCTGTGTACATGGTTATAGCTGTGACATTCGTGGAAATTAAATAATTTATTTTCATGGGATTTCTGAGAATGTAGTGGTTTTTGTGGTAAGAGCCTATATAAAATTAATGTATAATGAGAACAGTTCTTTTATGCTAACATGTCTGGATAAAATGCTATACACAATAAAGTACACGTGATCCAAAATAGTCAAGATTATAGTAATATGGAAAACAAGAAGTGAAACAGCCGCATCATGCTCAACTAACGAAAATACATACAAAAATAGCATTGCTTAAACATGTTTTACAAATGTTGTATTTTGAGTATGTTGATTATTTTGTATATTTTAAATAAGCGTTAGAATGTTTCAAGATATTTACTTTTAAAATCAATCCTTAAAATCAATGAAAATATAAATGTTATGACACAATAGGATGTTTTTTGTCTCTGACCTATGACATCGAATTTTTGTTCGTTATAATGCCCTTATTATTCACATGTTGTATTTTGAGTATGTTGATTATTTAATTTATTATGATATTTTAAATAAGCGTTAGAATGTTTCAAGATATTTACTTTTAAAATCAATCCTTAATGAATGAAAATATAAATGTTATGACACAACAGGATGTTTTTTTTGTCTCTGACTTATGACATCGAATTGTTGTTTTTTATAAACAGTCGTTTAAGGGATATCGAAGGGGCCAGCCGAACCGTTTATACAGAAAGTTCGTTATACTGAGAGGATAATTCTTGAGAGGTTTAGGAAGTTTCGTCGGGTACAGCCACTGTTCGTTATATCGAGAGTCGACTGTATGAAAGTTAAGGTGCAGAGCGTGCTCTTTAGAAAAATATGATGGTACTTGATCTGGGGAGGTGTACTTAGGAATTTACTGGATGCCCTGATGAGCTATTCAGATTGCGGAATAGGAATGGATATGCTGCAGTTATCAGGCTGTCATGGAATTATATTTTAAACCGATGTTTTAGAATCGAGATTAAAGTTTATGAAGTACTACTGTTTATATGTAGTCTAGTCCTAGATTCTGTGCAAAGTCATTTTCAGCATACATGTAGTTATTGCAGTGTATTAACCTCTGCTTTGCTGCGGGTTAATTCGTTGGGCAATGCAGTACAACAATGATAAGAAGTGGCCAAATGGCAGTTATGCTTAGGAGGAAATTTTAGTTCTGTTTTGGCCCGGTTTTATGATCAAGCCTTCTGGCAGTGTTTTACCGGAATTAAGTTATAAAGGCTATCATGACATTTGATTAACGAGCCCTGATGGAAATCGTAGCAATTAAGGTCACCATTCATTGGTGGAAATTTATATGGTGCACATGCAATTGTAAGGGTGAAAGAACTGTTTGAAAGAGAGAGAAAAGGGCTGCACATGGACATATGTCATGTGCTGTATATTGCTTATATTACTTCGGGACCTTTTCTCGGGGTTAACTGTGATAATAAATGCGCATTAATTATCATATTTCTGCAACAAACACATAACATCATAGAATTTCAAACGTTACAAACATCTTAACAATGCACACCAATATGCAAGCGCTCGTATGTTATTGCTAAATAATGAACGTAATGTGTTAGAATAAAATGTGTAGAACCATGAACACTGCGTGAATTTATAACAATGTGCAAATGAAGCTTGGAACTTTCTGTTAGAATTCAAAATGACGTTGAGTTAATTCAAGATAGTACGACATTTATCATATAAGCATACAAGTACTTTACGTGATTAATGTCGTTTCATTAACAACAGCATTTATGAATAGGAAAGTACAATTAATGCACATACCCTCGTATTTTTTTACATGCATATTTAATTTTACGAATCTGTTGCAATTAGAGAATACAATTATATTGAAATACGTTTAATATAGTGACCACTTTTCATAACTTGGTTTTAGTGCATATGTTTTCATTCATAAAATTTATCTGTATAGTGATCAACTGTCTATTGTGTTTTCCTTCGACAATGCAATTTATAAAGTGAACATGTTCAATCTGCAATAGCAAGAATTTCAAGACAATTAAGAGGGGAAATCCCTTAAAGGAGAGTGACATTGCTTCCTGTTTTAATCCTAACACTTCTCATACCACCCAGCCAATGCATGTTTCAGTGTATGCATATGATTTACATGTACCTTCTCTCAGTCCTTTATTTCATTCTTTAAATTTCTGCAAGTTTTTAGAAAATATTTCTAAGAGTGGCGCCAGTCTCATCAAAGATGTACAAAGAACTTCACTTGTAGGATAAAATTAAGCTTTTGAACCGTGGATAAATTTGTTATTTTTTAGTGGTCACCTTCACCATCTTTACTGTAGTAAATTTGGTAAAACTCGCAAAAGTATTTATAATTTTACAGTGCTGTTTATTTGTTGTTAAAAAGTACTTGTATTTTTGTTTTAATCTCCAAAAATGAGTTTAAACTCCCAAGTGAACTCCTTGTTTTCAGGTTGGTTTTTACAAAGCATAATGTGACAAGCCTTTAATTGCACTCCAAATACAAAAACATGAAATTCAGCAAAGTATTTACCAGATATTACAGTGCACTTTATTTGTTATTCAATAGTTTATTCGTTTTACTGAGTTTGATGGCTAAAACTTAATCTCCAAGTGAACTCCTCGTTTTCTGATAGGTTTTTGGAAAACAGAACGTGACATTCAGTGTTTTGCACTCGTGATAAACCGATGCTGATCTTAAGTTTTTGTGCTGCATCAATAAATGCCAATATTGAATAACTATAATATTCCATTATTTCAACTGCTTAGCCTCAAATAAAAGCCTTGCCACGTTTCAACTTCAAACTAGACAGCTGGTTGACGTTGAGGAAGCGAGATGAATGATAATTTAGTGTCTGATTTTCATTTTTCATTCATTAGGCTTGCAAAAGATGCAGCTGATGGAAACGTTTTAGATGACGATAATGCCTCGTTGCCATGCCAACCTCTTCAACAAACTCTTGGAGGTCAAACCATGTTCGCCGATAGGACTCTCAAAGTAAGAAAATGGCCAATGTATTTTTAACCTAATTATTGGCGTTGTTTCCTTCTTCGGTACAAGCACTTTTGGTGTACTTTTATCACTTAAACTTTAAAATTGAAAGTGCAAAATGTTGCCTTATGATTGATTATCGAAAACATTGAGCTATTTGTGTCTTTAAAGTGCATGTCTGGATTTTTATTTATTTTTGCACATCGTTTCTGTTCTTTGTTGGCAATTTTTTGTAACTATGATGGGTAGGACTATAATCGTTCTAGCTTAGCTGAGGCTTGAGTCTCTCAGTCTAAATAGTCATAAGATGTAATTGCGAGAAACTGTGTTAATCTTAGGTTTCAAGGCACTAAACATAATTAAAATGTCTTACCCCCGTACCACAGTTGCACAAATGGAGCTGCTTGATCAAGTCCTGGGATCGGTACCACAGATAGTTACATCTGATCACCAGATCAAGCTGCTGCTCAAGGTATCTCATTAGGTACCTTGAGCAGTAGCTTTAAAAATGGCGGAATAAGACAAATTTCACGCGCACAATGTTGCCAGATTACAATTCTCATTTTCCCCTAACAATCGTTGCTGTCGAGATACGGATTTTAAATAGGGAATTCTGTGATATTTTCGATTTTTCTTGCCTGGACGATAAGATGTCGACGATTTAGCAACTGTGGTACCGAATTGGCTCAAAATTCGAGCTTCGCCTTATCGGAACAGAAGCTCAAGGTGCGAAACTGTGGTACGGAGGTTAGTCTTCGTTTTAATCTTTTTGGAAAAGCCTTCAAGGTTTTTGACCCCATACCACAGTTGCACAAACGGTGCAGTTTGAGACCAAGCTGCGTCTCAAGTCCTGGGATTGGTACCACAGAGTTACATCTGAGCCACAGATCAAGGTTGGTCAAGGCGATACCTTGAGACGGCAGTTTTCAAAATTGTGGAATAAGACAAATTTCACGTGTACCATGTTGCCAGATTACAATTCTCATTTTTCCCTAACAATTGTTGCTGTCGAGAAACGGATATTGGTAGGGAATTCTGTGATATTTTCGATTTTTCTTGCCTGGAGCTCCATCTCCGATAAGAAGTCGACAATTTGGCAACTGGGGCACAGAATTGGCTCAAATTTTGAGCATCGTCTCATCGGAACAGAAGCTTAAGGTGGGAAACTGTGGTACGGGGGTGAGTGTCTTGGATTCGTATGATTGTTAGTTTTTTAAATAATCTTACATGGATTGATCTAACGACGAGCCAATAATTGTTACATTCAAAGCACAATTGCTGTTTTTCAGATGAAACTATTTATGCTAATCGACACTAGATAGCGCTGATTGCCGCGTCTTCGCATAAAATTGCAATGTGCTCGTTGTAGCGTGCCCAATTGTGCTAAGGTGAGAGCACTGTAGCGTAATGAATGCATTTTTTACATTTAAAATGGCAATTGTTTGGGCTAAATAATGTAAACGACCTCTACTAAATTTTGATGGATGAAAATTTCACCGGAAACTGAGATGCACATAAAATTTCAGCTCTCTAGGACTTTTAAAAGTTGGTTAAAAACGATCTCAAAAAGTTTATACAAATAGACAAGCAAGCTGAAGCAGTGTTATTGACAAAAAATTGGTGCAACACAGTAAAGTTGATTTATTCTAAAATGATACAAAGCACTACTGTCATGACATGAGAAGACAGTTGCTTATCTACCCCATTGTCACAGCAAAAGGACGAACTAAAACAACGCATCTCAGATGTAGTGAAATTGATATTTTTGGATATGCTGGGCTAGTTTGTTCTCATAATTGCTCATGTCGAGGCCTACATTTGAGGCTAGAAAATAGCACAGCCAGCTAAAGTTGACTTTTACAGATATGCTGGTCAACTGAACATTAACGATGGGCTAACGAATTATCAATAGTGTTCTTCTAGTTTATAGTTATTTCATGTAGAATAAGGCTGTGGAACTTATAATTATTGAATATTTTTTCAATGCTGTGCTTCATAGCAAATTTCTGCTTTTTCCCTCTTAGCTAGCAGGGATATGGCCATCCTGAAGCCTACATGTATGCAGTTTTGATGCAGTTCATAACTGCAATATCACGCACTCACATTCTCTGACGAATCGGATTACTGATTCCTGGACTTATTTAAAAGTCAGTGCCCTCGAGTAACAGGCATGATCCATTAGAATGCAATTTTTAATACGGGCGCACTCTTTTACTCCAGAAGCAGGCCATTTATTTGTTATTTTTTGTTGCAATACTAAAACGTAAATAGTGAAGCACGTGCAGTTCTCCATGTGATTTAATGTTTTTAGTGTCGCAATATGGTTTCATGCGGTCACATGACGTCGGTTACCATGACACATGTGACCTATGGATGACATCACCACTTTGTTGACACATGAACGAAGAAAATTATCGCCATAAGTCATAAGGGGTTTGTCAGAAACTCTATCATCAACAGGACAATGCACGCACATTGTGTAAATATTGCAATGGTTCTATAGTTTGTGAGTCCATTGGCGTTTTTATGAGTGTTTTTCTATTCTGTTTGACCATCGAACTTAGGGCAAAAAAATCTCTTGGAATAATGTTTTGTTTATGCAGCTTCAGTTGTAGGAGATCTTTATTCGGATGTTTGCTTGGATCGATGACTGCATAGTCTTTTTTACGACTAAGTACGTTAAAGCGCCGTGACTTTCCAGACTTGTTTCTACATTGGTCATCCCTTGATATGTCATATCTGCAGGGTGTATTCACTTTCGCTCTTCACTCTTGTTGTTCTTTGAACCATATGATAATACGATGTCCTGCATTCCTCCAGTGCAAACAAAATTCAACAAGGAGAACATATTTTTTTTCATATTATGGCATTCTTTTGAGAACATACTTTTAATTCATGTTTTTCAAAGACCTGGAGACATTCATGCACCAGACTAATAAACGTATACTAAATCGTGGAATGGACACTGTTGCTCATTGATGTAGTTTGCCGCTCATATGCATTAAAGAGAAACAACAGTGTCATATACGAGTGTGATTCAAAATGTAAAGTAACAACATTTCTCATCACTCTTGTCGGCACCTTTGAAGTTTGGGTAGTTGAAAATGGCCGACTATTGCCGACGCGCTCACAGCGCACCATAGTGGCGAAGTAGCAGAATATTCGACCTATGCATATACTGCGCATGCGTGATCATTTGATAGAATACAATTGCAGTGATAGAATAGAATAGAAATTTCAAATAAGAGCGCGTGATGCGTGTTTTCCCTGGTCCCAATAGTAATATTTTAGGCAGGTAATACTGTATCATGTATACATGTATATACCAGTGAGAGCTCTTTTTTCCTTACTTTTTGAATCATCCTCGTAGTTCAAAATTTTGAAAAATTTATGCTCTGTTTGAAAAAGTCTTTTTGAAAAAATCCTGATTTGGAATGGAAAATGTATAAATGACTTATTGCAAAGTGCATGTTAATTAGATTGTTAACAAACTCTACAAGCAAGAATTACATTTAAATATGACAGACAATACCAATCACCTTGAATGCCACTGACTGATGTTGTTTTGCAATGTAATATACGATTTTAATGGTTTCAATTAAACCTGGTAGATGGCCAAGGATGGTGCTCAGAGAGCCCTTTAGATTATATCACTGGAAGCTTTTATATAGCAATAATGCATCGGCCATAAAAACAATTGTAAGCACTGCTTAAAGCATTCTCAATTGTTTTCAGGTTTCTAGGTATCAACTGTTTTTCATTAGTGTTAGCAAGAGTGAAATGTCCTTCTTCATGCATGCACTCTTTCTTAGTCAGCTCAAGTACTCTTCTTCCAAGTTCTTTGTATTTGGATGCCATTAAATTCGACGAAAATATCAACTTTTCAAGTGCAAGTAGACGTTTGCACTCTTTAAACACCAGATACTTCAGGATATCTTATTTTACAGTTGACCTTATAAAGATTGCGTATATTGGTTGAATTTCTCACGATTTTTAAAAGGACATAAAACGTAATATTGCCTAAGTAAAGCACAAATGGCGATGCTTGAATGGCTTTATGATGCTCATTTCCGTTGCCTACGTAAAATGAACGTCCTAAATGCACCTTGAGAATTCCAGATAAAGAAGGGACTCAGAAGGAAGAGAGATCGAAATGTCATTTGTGTGTGTGTGTGTGTGCAATGTTAAACAAATAAGCCAATGTGGAATGGAGCGAGGCAAACTTTTCTCCAGCAGACATGGGCCTGGAGTTCAACAGGGATAATGTATTCACTTTTCTCACCCGGAATTATTGGTTTTCCTGGTCTTTTTTTACCGATCTGTATCGACTTTTTTTTTCCTGAAACGAAGATTGTAAAATCCAGATCTCCTTGTCTGTTTTAAAAGTTGCATAACGTGTCAGGTCCATGTTGGAATTTTATTTTTTTAAAGTTTGCACCTTCTGTTTCAGATATGATTTACTTGAGATTAGTGTTACTAGATATAAACTAAAAGCCGAGTAAAAAGGTTTTGAGTAATTAAGCCCTAGACCACACTGGGCTGTTTCCGCGCGTTTGGCTAGCCTCAAATAAGGGCATCGAATTTAATTTAAATTCTCGAATTATAACATTTGCACATTAATATCTCGAGCGAAAATTCTTTTTTAATTAAAAGCCTTGGTTGAGGCTAGCCAAACGCGCGGAAACAGACTTGTG
>JAQGCC010001580.1:0-22739 GCA_034698905.1 Xestoiulus laeticollis | reverse complement strand
GCTTTGAAAACCAGTTTTTGCAGATAGAGGCGGAGAGCTATGCGAGGGGAACGGCCAGGCTATTTACCTCTCCGATCACACATTTTTACTGTGCTCCCCCAGTGAAAATATCCACGAGCCGCCACTGGTCAGGCATATTGTATATATTTTTGAATTTTCAGCCATCAGGATAGTCAGGGAAAGTTGTTTTAAAAACTGGTAAAGAATGAAATTTCATTTCTGTTGAAGCCTTATATCCATGTAAATAATTAAAACATGAAATGATTTAGCATCCTTGAATTTGAGCCATTTTATTACCCAAACCTGAAAAATATACAGTGAAACCTGTCAGATTGAACACCTTTATAAAGTAAACACCTCCCTAACTTGAACTTAGAAATAACATTAGGACAGACCTCGATTCAATGAACACCTGTAGCCTATACTTTGTACATTGAACACTATTTTAGTCCCCAGGATGGGTCTAACCTCTCTACATAATACACTTGACCAGTCTTCACCTGATAAGGAAATTGTTTGTGGTGATTATATCTTACCAGAATTTCTTCAAAAACAGCTTACTGATAATTATGAACATGTTGACAATGATTTAATTGTACATGTATGTGACGTGATAAACAGGGTGTGTGTGTCAGCCAGAATATATATCGTTGAAACTGATGATTCTGATGGAGAGATTGAGGACCCTCACATAGAAGAATCACCAGTCAGTGAAATTGAAGTGTTGGAGTAGCTGGACGTTATACAGCTGTAAATATTACAAAAACATCCAGAACTGCACCAACTGATGATAAACACACAGAGAAAGATCGAAAATGCGACCATCAACGATCGAAACAAAAACAACAATCTATTACAGATTTCTTTAAAAAAACCTAAAATAATGATTTATGTACATGCACTGAAAGGTTTGTGTGCATAATGTTATACATGTGTATTCAATTGTATACATGTACAATAAACATAGTTCATTGGATATTGTCTTTTCAAAGCAAACCTCCATACATGAAAACACATGTCTAATGTGAACACTTTTGCCTGGTCCCGTGGGTGTTCAATGTAGACAGGTTTCACTGTACTTTGTATAGCATAAACTGCACCGCATTCTGGGAATTAACTGGGTCGATATGAAACTGTTTTTACCCTTCTCTTCTCACATAATTAAGGGCAATTAATCACACTGTCAACTCCATTATCACATGATTAATTTATTAGAAAAGCGATTAGTGGACATCTAGCAAGAAAAATTGGGAAACCATTTTGGAGGTCTGATGGGTCTGAGAACACTGCATTGCTATTGGCAAATGTGTGTTGCCAAATATTTCAAAATATATATAATTTACATTCTTGTTTCCAGGTGTTGAACAGACCTGTGCCTGGTGAGGCAGAAATATTGTTTTGTCACGTCACATTTTTTCGCTTCACTGACATAGTGCTGTGTTTCAAGGCTTTTAATATACTGTCGATTTGTAAAGTATTAATACACCCATCCACTTTGTATTCATCTCTCGTGTGGAATATACAATACCGAACGGTGAAAATGTATAAAACTGAATAATTGTAAATTTGTGTCAGATTATTTCAGCTGCCATTTGCAAGGTGAGAGGTTGGATTGAAAACCTTTTTTTTTTCTTTCTTAATCGCACCTTAATTTTTCGAATAATTCTGAAGAGTCAAATCTAGGATTGGCCTTCTTAATCTTAAAAGCATCATTATTTGAGAAGAAAAAAAAATTCAATGACATGAGTATGCAATTTTTCATTGGCAAACAGGTCTGACTTATTATGACATGAGCAAAAAGCCAAATTTTTAAATATGATACAAGCACGTTGGGCAAAAAGTGAGCCTTCATTCGAGCTTTGTATTCTCAGGTTGAAAATAGGTTATTTTATATCTCACCTCAATTGTTCCTGAATTGCTGGTGTTTGCTAATCATTTCAAGAGGCTTGAAAATATGAAAGATCTTTAACGATTTTTATAATGTTAATATTTGTTTTGCATCGTTCCAGTGTTGATACAGTGAATTGTTATTGGGGAAACTATGTAGGCCTACAGTTAGCACATGTGTCACAATTTTAACGCCATTTCTTTCTATTTCAGGAGGATATCATGGGATTTTGGGCCCAGGTTAGGCTACTGATATGGAAGAACTTTATTATAAGAAAAAGACAAAAGGTATGGTGACCAAAAGGGAATTCAGGGCCATGTGTGAATGCTTGTAATAATTTTGGCTATATTTGATGGTGACTAAATGAAATTTGTTTGATTGTTGTCGATCGCTATTTGTATTTGGTTGCTATTGGATAATAAAAATTATATAGTCAATGGCGACTATTAAAAATAACGTCGTATTTGTTTTGAACAAATGTGAACAAACGGTAACTTAACACGCTATGCTACAGTGTGCAATCCTCGTTTTGTATTTTTCAGTTAAGGCTACTAATCGAAATTGTATGGCCGCTTTTATTATTTTTAATATTGATGTGGGTTAGGACAAGAGGCTTGAAATCATATATGAAAGAGTGTAAGTGAAATTTTCACTTTTTGAATTTCTAGTCGTTCAACGACGTGCATTAATCCGTAAATATCTTTGCTTAATTTTAGGCCATTTTGACGAGAAAGCCCTTCCATCTGCAGGTCTGGTGCCATTTTTGCAAACGTTTTACTGTACTTTCACCAATCCATGCCATTCAACAGAGAAATTAAATACTAACTTCCAATTAAACTCATCAAAGTAAGTTTCTTTTAAAATTGAAAATAAAATTATGCATTTCGGTGTAATTCAATGCATTTTAACACGAAATTGGATTCGATTTTTTTTCAGTTTCATGTCCATAATATCAGAATTGGAATCTATTTTACAAAGTAATATCAACAGGGACGAAATAAATAGTTTTCACTTAGTAGAAAATGATTTTTATCATATCGAAGAGTTTTATAGCCAAGCGTCGTCAAATATTTCTAATGTCAAAGGTAAGCCGTAGAGATGAATTTTCTATAACGAAATATCGCATTTTTAAAAAAAATAAGCACGAATTATTTGCATCGCTAAAGTTTTGCCGATGAAAAGTTACTTTATCCGACGACTATTATAATGTTTTCAAGGCTGCAAATGTCGATGTTTATTGTTGCGGTTGATACGAGCGAAATAAACTTTTTTTGATATAACTATCGATGCAAATTAACTGCCTATAAATTACTAGTTTCTTTAATATTAGAAGGTCGTTGGTAGTTGAGGGAGGGGAAATGATATCAGCATCGCCGAGATGGCATGCAGTTAAATTAATTCCACCTAGTTTGAATTACGCTAACTCAATTTCCATTCAGATTTTTCATTCTTGTAGAATTGTATACAATGATAAAAATATATTGAGTTTTAGTCAAAGAAAAATATTGTCCTATATGCTTTTTCAACTAAAAAAGTGCTGATTTTTTTCTGATCATAACGTTCGATCGATTTTTGAGCTTCGATATTCAAGGATTTTTGATCTAATGTACTCGATATTATCCTTATTATTGCAAATGTTAAAATCATTATGGTTTAATTTAGTTACGCTCAGCCATGACAATCTAGAGGCTGCATGAATGTCTTCAATTTTGTATTTCAGATGACGTGAATCTCGCGAGTCTGCTAACAGAATCTCCAAACGATGTATTTAAAGCGCATAATTTAACTTTCAATTTTGATACTAACGAAGTATTCAGGTTCACAGACGTTTCTATTTTTTCCTTAATAGAGGTAAGTGGATCTTCCTTTACTAATATTGATGTTATTATTAAAATGCATCGGAGTCTGCTTCCTTAACTCGATTGTATTATATCACTAATGGAGAGATTTCGATACGTTGTCAATAAACAGAAAAAAATGCACTCGAAATTTTCGAATATATTTAAAAATTAGAGGGGTACGCAGTATTTGCAATATATGTTATTGTAACTAGAGTGGGTTTCGTTGCAGGTTTTACTTTCAAACGGCACTCCCTCAACGAGAAATGTCTTCTGTGATAAGGATTTGTTTTTTTCAATTGTGACATCTCGAAGGTTGCCAGAAATCGACCAAATCAGGACACTTGTGTGCAATTTACCAGCGTCGCAGAGAACATCTCTTCTTTTTGACTTGATGAGAGGGATGTCCGCACAAGTTTTTACCAAAGAGGTGACCGTTGCCAAATTTTTTTTTTGCAGAAATGTCGCTTGTTTGCTTTTACCAAAAAAAAATTCTAGCATTTTATACGCGATTTTTTAACGTGTTTCTCATATACTTGCTTTTTTCAATTTATGAAAAGTTTTCAGGAATTTTGAAGGCCAATACTGGCCACTCGTTACACGAGAATGCGTGGCTACATCTATTCGGCTTGCTACAAAACTTAACCAACGAGGTCGGTTAACTACAATTTTATTCAGATTAAACCGTGTCGATTTTCATTAATTTTGGTTTCTTCTCAAGATGACTGAATCTAAGGATTTGAAAAGCTTGTTGAGATCGGCTAACTCGAGCATTTATGCAGAGATGACAAAGCTGCCGGCAGATCCGGGATCATTTCTCAACAATGCCATTTGTGGCCGTCCCACCGTCTTTTTTAATCAAACTGAAACGGCGAAAAATGGATTTGCGAAATTAGACGAAATGGGACGCAAATTTCACTTCCGGGTAGTGAAGAATGATAAAGTATTAGATCTCGACAATGAAACGTCCGATGGCAAGTTGAAATTTTCAGTTTGTGTAAAAATTCCGATATCGTAAAAAATTAGGGATTTGTGCTTGCTAAAAAAGTTATTTATGAGGGTTGCGTACCAGAATAAGCCTTTTTTTCTAAATTATTTTTTAATTGAATTTTGGAAACTGATAGGAACAAATGGAATGTACAATGACATATAGCATAAATATTCTATTATTTGTTTAAATATTTTTGTTTATGTACATGTATATTCCATTTCATGGAAATATGTCTGTAAAGTTTATAATTGTAGAGGGTCTGGTAAACTTTACGGACATATTTCCATGAAGCGTAATATACATATATTTAAACAAAAAAATTAAACAAATAATAGAATATTTATGCTAAGTCCTCGTACATTCCATTTGTTCTTATCAGTTTCCAAAAGGCTAATTCTGGTATGCAGAGTTCTTAAACTAAGCGGTGTCTCACTATGCTATAATTGATTTCTTAATTCATTTCGATGGTCTCCGCAGCCTGTCACAAATTGTTCACATCCTTTCAAACCGATCAATTCACCAAACTCATTTGGCGACAAATAAAGCCTTTCGTCCGGGGGAAAATCCTCTACACTCCCGATACACCTGCCGCTGCAAATATAATGACCAAAGTAATGGAAATTTTAACTTTATTCTTAAAGATTCGAGATATAAACGTTGTACGCTATAATTGTCGTGACTTTTTCAAAGGCACAACACATTTTTAATGCCGTGAACGATGTTTTGGCTTTAACCGACGAGTGGCTGGAAAATATTTCTCCCGGAATAAGGGCTCGTTTCGTCGCCACTACTTCAACTTTGGACTTTTGGAAGGTTGGAACATTATGCTGGCGCGCGAAACAAATTAATTTTTGTTATTTAGATTAAGTGTTAATTTCATTTCCTTTGGTGCAGCTTAGCACAGACCCAAAGCAGATTCAGGCTAGTGCAATTTTGAAGCAGTTTTGGAAACTTGCCTTGGGCTTGATGGGTCGGGCCGATATATCTGCGAATGTCGAGGATGATGAAATGGTCGCTAAACTTCGCCAGTATTTGACGAACGATCCGGCAAAGAAGCTGATGGATTCGCTCGACCAAATCGATCGCATTGCAATTCTTATAAATACTTTTCTAAAGGTAAAGCATTATTTTTAAACGTTGTGTCATCGAATTAGAAATTCCTGTACAAATGGCATTTTTGCTTGATTACTATAGTGTTTCGATATGGACAAAATCGAAGCGATGGCAACCGAAGACGAAGCCGTCGCCAAAGGAATTGAATTGATCACCATCGATCGGCTTTGGGCTGTCATTGTCTTTGAAAATCTCAATTATAGTAGCGATGGAAACGATTCCGAAGCGCTTCCCCCGCACGTTAGGTACAAAATCCGAATGGACGCGGATAAAGTAGATAGCACAAAGTGGCTGCAAGACAGGCAAGTACGAGTCTAGTAAAACATTTCTTCATTTATGGTGCCGATCGTTGACGAATGTGGTTTTTGTTCCCGCGGACAGGATTCCTTCTCCAGGCTCTCGAAGCAATCCTTTCATAGATCTCAAATACATCGCCTATGGATTTGTCTTTCTTCAAGACCTGGTCGAACGTGCCGTAATTGAGACGCAGACCGGTTTCAAAAGCCTACCTGGAATTTGGGTTCAACAGTTTCCATATCCGTGCTACATTCACGACGAGTGAGTCATTTATGTCACGGATGATCGATTTGTAAATGCGCGGTTTCAGGCTTTGGCACCCTTTCCATAATTCGCTATTTGCCACCTAGGTTTATTCTTGCCATATCTCGAACCTTTCCAATGTTCATGGTGCTCTCCTGGGTTTACACTTCCGCGATGATCATCAAAACGGTCGTCCACGAAAAAGAGAAGCGGCTGAAAGAAGTTATGAAAGTCATGGGATTGGGGAATGGAGTGCACTGGCTAGGATGGTACATTACTTCGTTCATCATCATGATGATTACTGTCATATTTCTTACAATCATACTCAAGGTATGTCTACCGCATGTTTGATTTTTAGTAATGATATTTAAAATCAGATCGGGCATCTAAATGAATGGTATTAATTTTCTGAACATTTTTAAAATAAGTTTATACAGATAATAGGTGTGCCCACAAAAGTTTACAGTACCGTAAATACTCGAATAAACCCCCGGGAGTTTATTTATAAGTAAGGATCATTGCCCAGGGGTTTATTATTAAAAATAACAAAAAATTACCAGAAACAAGAATCTAAGATACCCGGTATTTTATTTGCCTGATATTTTAATAATAAGGAGAATCCCTTATGCACTACACGAAACTATCAGAAAATGTAAGGCTTGTAGCATTCTTGGGGGGGGGGGGAATTCCCTTAACACCTGGGGTTCATTAGAAATAGCGCTCGTGTACGATCCGGGGATTATTCGAGTATGATTATTCAAGAAGCAATGTTTAAGGAATGATGCAACCATCTTCAAAAGCCATTTTTTTAAATTAAATTTGTGTATGGTTGTCTAATTAATCGAGTGCTTGGTCTGTAAGATTTTTTTTCTGCATTATACTGGCGAATAATCGTCCGTTAATTTTTTTGATTTTTAGTATGGAAATGTTCTGGAAAGTTCCGATCCCAGCATAATCTTCGTCTTCTTGATGCTGTTCATGTCGGCAACCATCACCAAGAGTTTCCTGATTAGCACTTTCTTTTCGAGAGCCAACATCGCGGCTGCTACCGGGGGAATCTGTTTCTTCATCCTGTATCTTCCGTACCCATTTATGGTTATCTGGGAGGAAGAATTGAGGGGATCCGAAAAGGCGATCGGAGTAAGCGCAACATCGATCTCCATACAACACTTCTCGAGAATTTATGTAAAATGATCAAAATTCCTTTCTGTTTTTTAAGAGTTTGCTGTCAAACGTGGCTTTTGGATTCGGATGCAGCTACTTTGCTCACTACGAAGAGGCCGGCATTGGATTGCAGTGGAACAACTTGCACATAAGTCCTTTACTGGGCGATACCTACAGTATGTCAAAGTGTATGTTTATGCTGGTGTTTGACTGCATCCTGTATAGCTTACTCACGTGGTACATCGAAACAGTGGCACCAGGTAATACGCAAAAAAATTGGTGCAGTTATTAAATTATGTAGCCTGTTTTAATCCGATTTACGTTCTTCCCAGGTCAATACGGAGTCCCAAAACCTTGGTACTTCCTCTTTACCCCATCCTACTGGTGTAAAAAACAATGCGATTTGAAGCACCCCGTCTCGAGTCCCGGAGCAGAAGAATTCGTCGAAATGGGAAACCAAGGCAAGCGTTTCCATCACATTTCCCGTCTGCCGTCGAGTTAAATATTTCATGTGCAGTTTGTTTTTCCGGTAGCAGAACACGACCCGAATTTTGAGAAAAGTCCGCTTTATTTGCCAATGGGAGTCCAAATACAACACCTCAGGAAAGTGTACAAGAACGGAAAGGTCGCCGTGGACGATTTAAACCTGAATTTTTACGAAGATCAGATTACGTCGTTCTTAGGTCACAACGGTGCTGGGAAAACGACGACTATGTAAGCAGTCGTATAAATGGGTTTTACGCACTATGTCTGCGATTGACATAATTCATTATTCTTTTCGTTTCAGCTCCATTTTGACGGGTCTGTTTCCTCCTTCGAGCGGCACTGCAACCATCTACGGTCTGGATATCCGCACTAACATGGACGATATCCGCAAAAGCCTTGGAACGTGCCCTCAGCACAACGTTCTTTTCGATCAGTAAGTTGGCTAGTTTCCGGCGTTGCTTTTACGTCCGTTTGTCGTTTAATTTTATGCCATTTTTTTGTATTTTTAGTTTGACGGTGGAAGAGCATCTATGGTTCTATGGACGCCTAAAAGGCAGGGATTCTAGCGAAGTCCGGGACGAAGTTAACAACATGTTGGTCGACATCGGATTGCCACATAAGAAGGACGAATTGTCGCGCAACCTCTCGGGAGGAATGCAAAGGAAGCTTTCTATCGCCATTGCATTCGTGGGCGGATCTAGAACCGTGATTTTGGACGAACCGACTGCGGGCGTGGACCCCTATTCGCGGAGGGCAATCTGGGAGTTGTTGTTAAAGTACAAAAAAGGTGGGTTTTGCTGGCTTTTCTCCTGTTTATAGTGACTTTCCAATCCTTAAAAATATGTCACGTGGTTCGTATTTTATCTATCTTAGGTCGCACGATTATTCTAACCACGCATTACATGGACGAAGCGGATCTTCTCGGAGACAGAATTGCGATAATTTCAGATGGTCGTGTGCGGTGTTGCGGGTCAAGCTTGTTTCTAAAGCGCCAGTTCGGCACCGGTTACTACTTAACCCTGGTGCGCAGCGACCCCAACACCGTGCTGGAGGAATCCGATATAGCGCAATTTATGGAAAAGCGAAGGTCGTGGTTCAAGTCGGAAGTAACTTCGTTCATAATGAGCCACATCCCGAGTGCATCTCTCGTCGAAGATGTTGGAATGGAGCTGGTGTATGTATTACCCACCGAAAGCAAGACGGATGGAGCGTTTGAAAAATTGTTCGATGCTTTGGATTACAATTTAGAAAAACTTGGGATCGCTAGTTATGGAATTTCCGACTCTACCTTAGAAGAGGTGTGTAACGTTACTCCTGCTTATTCCGAAACTACGACAGCCGTGTTTTAGATCAGATACTTGTATATAGAAATTCAGAAAACGGGTTTTGAGATTTTACGGCATTATTTCATAATGATTATAGTGAATAAAACATAGTTTGTAAGTGCGGCATAAACACAATTTTCCGTATATAAGAATAACGAAATAGTCAGTTTATACAATAAATTTTGTTCATTCTAATTGCAGATCTTTTTAAAAGTAGCCAGCACTGACAGGCTTGGAAGTTGTTCTCAAAATGGAAATATTCCTACGAGTGAGTTTGACACCTTTTATTTATTGTCGAGTTATTGTTTTATGAACTGTCATTGACGGAAACTCGGTCAATTTACGTCTGTGCAGGAACGAGATTGCGAGAAATTATCGATCTTCCCCAAATGGCCATCAATTCGGTTTTAAAACTGCAGAGTGCAAAGGTGACGACTCTCCCGGATAACCTTCCAAATAACGATGAATCGCATCAACCCGAAGAGCACGGTAATTTATTTTTGCTACGGTCACGATCTCCTCTCTAACTTCGTAATACATTGCATAAATAAAATTGCATTAACGATTCGTTAATCGATGCCATTTCAGTTGACCTTAACGGGACGCTCGACGGCGACATTGGTTCAGTTACCGCTAACGGGACGCTCGATGTTGAAAGTATGTATCGTTTATTTGCATTGTGTCGCATTATTCGCGTCTCCATCGTGTTAATTTTCTCAAAATTTGTGCTTTCAAAATTAAAAAATTAACTAAAAACTGTTGGCATGATTTGGAATCTCTATAACTTTTAATCTCGTAATGTTCGTAAAATATTTGCATTAACATAATGACCGTTTTATTTCACGCTTTTCAAAAGATGATTCGAAAGGTACATGGAAACAATTTCACAGAATTATAATTAGTTTTATTTTTTGCAAAGGTTAATTATTAGTGTCGATCATTTGTTTTCGAAGGATCCAAATTCCTTCCCAAGGTTTCTCCCTGCCGGAAATCGACGGGCTACACTTCAATCAAGGGCTGGCGTTTGCTTCGCAAGCACATTTTTGCGCTTCACGTCAAGCGTTTTCATCATACGAGGCGGGATTTCAAAGGATTGTTTTGCGAGGTCGGTAACTTTGGGATTCTTAACGAAGCAGCGAGATGCAAAAGATTTCTTAATTACATCCGCGCTATTATTTTAGATAATTTTGCCGGCATTGTTTGTTTGTTTGGCTCTGGCTTTTACTCTGATTTTGCCACCCTTCCGAATGGAGCCTCCACTCGTGCTTCATCCTTGGTTGTACGGCCCTCCCAACTTTGTTTTCTTTAGGTGAATTTTGATTGCAATTTCAACATTGTTTTCCATTTATTCGTTGCGTGCAATCTGGGAAGGCATAATAAAGTGCGTGACTTGAATTTTTGCAGTAACGAGAACCCGCTGGATCCTTTGGCGGTTCGGTACGTTGACACGCTGGTGTCAAATCCTGGATTAGGCACTCGGTGTATGATAAACGAAACGCTTAAGTGAGTGAATTTTGGGATTTTTGCTATAATCGAATTTGTAAGCACAAGTTTTGTTCGTACAATTTAATTGCATTCCATAGATACAAACCTTGCGTAAAGCAAGAGTCTCACGGCTGGAAACCCGAAACGAGCGCGCCGTTCGATGAAACGGTACAGTGCAGCTGCGAAACAGGTGCTCAAGTTTGTCCCGCGAATGCCGGAGGGCCTCAACCCTCGGAAATGCTCGCCGACACAACCGACAGGCTTCTGAATATGACAACTCGCAACATCTCGGATTGGCTGCTCAAAACGGAACGAGAATATTATAAGCAAAGGTTAATTAATTTTAATAATTTATTAATCTTTATTTGTTTTATTATCTTAATTTGTAATTAAAGATTGCTCGAAGGAAATGTTTGATTTCAAAGTAAATTTGGAAAAATCTGAATGCTCGTCGATAACAGTATCGGCATTACACTCCTTCTAAACTTCATAATAAAAACCAGTCGATTGATTTATCTGTTAGATACGCCGGAGTAACCTTTGGCCTAAAAAGTCCACTCGCGGGGATCAACATTTCGACGTTTCAGCATATTTTTGATAGGTTGAGCAAAGCGGTTAATATGGGAAGGCCCGTACTGGATAACAGCAACTACGTATTCGGGGAGTTCAACAAGGGAATGAGGGATCTGCCAATTTTTGGAAATGTTAAGGTGAGAGATCTAATTGAATTTACAGAAAATGTAATTTTGTGAACTGGTTGCTCGTCCCGTAAAATATTAAAAATTGTCGTAAATCATAGTTTGGGACTTTGAATCATTTGAAATTTTTTTAAAATATTGTTTTCAAAAAGCATGGCGAGCAACGGTCATTTTTTGCTGCTAACGATTAATTACAAGCTTATTTTTATTTAGATTTGGTTTAATAATCGAGGTTGGGCTGCTATGGTTTCCTATATTAATGCAGTTAACAACGTAATTCTTCGAGCCCACTTGCCAGTCGGTTTAGATCCTCAAGAATTCGGCATCACGGCTATAAATCATCCCCTGAACTTTACAAACGACCAAGTGCAAATGGAAGTACTGTACGTGCCGTTTTGCTATTGTTCTTTACTCCAGTTGCGACGTAAGCCCGAGTTAATAAACTACACGGCTTTTTTCTAGACGGCGAAGCGGCATTAGTCTTCTCCACGCTATCTGCGTCATTTTCGCCATGTCGTTTGTTCCTGCCAGTTTCATACTTTATCTAATAGAAGATAAGTCTTCTAAATCGCAACATTTGCAGTTTGTCACCGGCGTTAGTCCGTTAACCTATTGGATCGCGAATAATATTTGGGATAATGTAGGTGGATTTTTATTGTTAATATTTCTAGTTTGCTACTAACGTTTGACCTTGAAAGTCAGGGGAGTAAATGCGATAACAAAAATTACAATTTTGGATAGCGGGAAACTTCGAGACGACGATCCTATGCTGATGTAATTTTTTTTAGAAAAGTTTTGCTAGTTTGTGCATCGTGATTTTTTATATTTCATATCGCGCAGCTGAATTACTTGATGTCAGCCGCCCTGTGCGTCTTCATTTTTATAATCTTCAACGAGAGAGCGTACGTTTCACCGGAGAATCTGCCCGGTCTGATTCTTTTGCTCGTCTTGTACGGCTGGGCCAGCATACCCATGATGTACCCGGCATCGTTCATTTTCAACATCCCCAGCACCGCATTCGTGGTCCTCGCTTCGGCAAATCTTTTCGTCGGAGTGGTCTCTACGATAGCGACGTTTATTTTGGAGGTGTTGGACGACAAGGTGCGATGCGGCTAGATTTAGCAAAAAAATGTTTTGCCTCTTGAGTGTTGAGCTGGTGTTGAACTTTTTCCTTTGTTCATTTTTTAGGAACTGCAGGACATCGCGGATATCCTGAAGCAGGTTTTTCTGATTTTCCCCCATTATTGTTTAGGAAGGGGCTTGATGGATATGGCCACCAACCACCTTGCAGTCGAATCGCTCCAGAAATTCGGTCGGTTGCCCGTGTCTAGTTTACGAGTCAGTCAATGCTTGCCGCAACCTCAGTTACATTAACTTTACGGATAATTTGTTTTTCAGGTGTACACATTGAACGCTATCCCCTCTCTTGGGGATTCCTAGGCAGAAATCTTCTGTGCATGTTCATTCAGGGCATCGTCTTTTTTTCATGCACTTTGCTTTTGCAGTACAAAACTTTGTGCGCCAGGTAAGTCGTGTCGATGTTTTTATACCTCAGGAAGGCATCCCAGCCGTCCTATATTTCCTATAAATTCCTATATTTTTGATGTCGTCCTATATTGTTCTATATTTCCTATATTTTCATTAACTTTTGTACAGGATTGTAATAGACAGGGGTGACAAACAAGTCCTGAAAATCCTAAAATAGTCCTAAATATTCCTTACAAGTCCTAAATATTCCTAAAAACGTCCTAAATACCCTCTGAATAATTGCATAATTATTGTAAAAGTTATGTTTCAAAAAAACCAAAATCAAGAGAAAATTTACTGTGTTTTTAGTGCAGATTCGGGATCTGCAAAAAATTGGGCATTTTATGATAAAAGCATGTTTGGAACAGCATGTTGAATAAGTATAAAACTGATAAAGACTGACCATGGAAGGCCCCTGGCCTCCTGTAAGGGGGATGGGAGCCCTTTTTGAAAGTTTAAATATGGAAC
This sequence comes from Xestoiulus laeticollis, assembly GCA_034698905.1. NCBI lineage: Eukaryota > Metazoa > Arthropoda > Diplopoda > Julida > Julidae > Xestoiulus > Xestoiulus laeticollis. Next base: position 9,216 of record JAQGCC010001580.1, on the reverse strand, counting down.
CCACTTCTTTTTTTTTACAAATTACGAATCTGATGCTCTAAAAACGCTGTAAATTTTGTCCTAATTTTGGCATAAATGCGAATTAAAAATAAAATTCTATTTTATGCATTTAAAAAGTCACCTTTAACCTAAAAAAAATGTAATCTAAAAAAGATAAAAAGTCCAAAATATTGAATATGAAAAAGTGTTTGCCATCCTGTGCTATATTTTGGAAGAAAATGTCCTATAATTCCAATATTTTCATCCCTAAAAGTGGCTGTTTACAAGAACCTGCTAAACTCAAATCCACCTTAGTTTAAAATTGAATTGCAATTTGTCGCTTCTTTTTCTTTTATCCAGGCAAGCCAAAGTGGAGTGTCCCGAAATCGAGGAAGACGACGATGTCGCCAGAGAGCGGGCGATGGTGCTTAGCGGCCAGAGCGATTCGAGCGTACTGAAAATTAAAAACTTGACCAAGGTGTACAGAATATGGAAAGGGAAGCGGTCGACCTGTTGCCAGAAAGGAGGGCAGTTTATCGACTTGCAATCCAGTCAGCTGTTGGCCGTGGACCGGCTGTGCATTGGAGTTAAGTCCGGAGAGTGCTTCGGATTGCTCGGGGTTAACGGGGCTGGAAAAACAACCACGTTCAAAATGTTAACTCAGGATACGACCATAACTAGCGGCGATGCCTTCGTTAGCGGCTACAGGTAGGTGGAAACGATAAGCTTAGTGTAATTGGGTATACGTTGTGATTTTCTTATGATTCCATGGGAAACTGCCTTGCAAATTGAACCGGACTTTCCTTAAATCTTTATGAAATTTAAATTTTGATGACAGTAGGACTATGTTCGTGTTTTTGATATTAGAGTAGAATTTTGCACACAAAAAACTATAGCCATGGCAAGGGTTAAAATAGGTCAAATATCGCTTAAGCTCTTGGAAAGAATCTAAATGAATTAAAGGGCACTAAAGCCCTTGACAAAAATTAAAATTGGTAAAATAGCACTAAGTCTATATTGACAAGGGTCAAAGGACATCTAGTCCCTTTAATAATTGGCAAGAGTCTAGCAAGGTCAAAGAATACAGAGGACCTTGGAAAATTGTCAAGATGGGTCAAAGGGAGGCTCTTGGCAAGAGTTGAAATGGGTCAAAGTACAGAGGAGTCAAATTGGCATGGTAAAGAAAACACAAAAAAAATTAATTTAGAATTTTACATCTTTAGCATCCGATCCGAAATGAATCAAGCCAGGTCACATATTGGTTACTGTCCTCAATTTGATGCCTTGGACAGTTTGCTCACAGGAGAGGAACATTTGAGATTTTATGCTCGTTTGAGAGGTATCCCGGACGATTATGCCAGAGAGGTACCCTCTTGAAATCGATTAGCTGTACAAACCCCTTTACTGTAAATGTTGATTCTACAGATGTCATATCTATATGGCCGTAGGTGGTGAATTGTCAGCTGTCCAAGCTTTGTTTGGTGGACCACGCCAAGAAATGTGCTGGCACTTATTCGGGGGGCAACAAGAGAAAACTTTCCACCGCAATTGCCCTCATCGGAAATCCGTCCCTCGTGTTTTTGGATGAGCCTACTACGGGAATGGATCCGCACGCGAGGAGGTTCCTGTGGAACAGCATTTCGGGTCTCATGAAGGAAGGGCGGTCCGTCGTACTCACTTCGCACAGGTATTTTTTTAGGATGCATTCACGCTGCTTTCAGCCACCCCATTGCTTCGTAAATACGATTAACCGTGCCGTAAATTTTCAATTTCTCAGCCTGGAAGAGTGCGAAGCACTTTGTACCCGGTTAGCTATCATGGTCAATGGACGACTGCAGTGCATCGGAAGTATTCAGCATCTTAAAAACAAGTAAGATTGAAGACAAATAATAGCACGATGAATTTTTGGCCATAAATTCATGCAAAAGTTAGCTTCCCAGAAATGCTCTTATGCTATGCATGGTTGCCTACGCACGATATCCAAAATACCTTTCGCAATTTAGTGATCTGCAATTAAATGTCGCAAATAGGGTGTATATACATAGTGTGTATGGTGTGTACTGGTCTACAGTTATCTCAAAGCAGATGTATACCCGAGGCGTATTGATTGAACTTGCCCAAAAAAATTCACCCAAGAAAACTCGCCGAAAAAAATTCGCCCAAAATAAATTCACCCAAAAGGTAAACTCTCCCAAAAAAATTCGCCAAAAATTCGCCCCTTAGGTTAGGTTAGGTTAGGTTAGGTTATGTTAGGTTAGGTTAGGTTAGGCTGGTAAGCATGTCCCTGAAGGCCAACCAGAGTTGCACCAGAACTTTTGGGTGAATTTTTTTTGGGTCAGTTTCCATTTGGGTAAGTTACTTTTGGGTGAGTTTTTTTGGGCGAGTTGCACCAGAACCATACCGAGGTACCTGTGCCAATGTCTTTTAATGAAGTATTCATATATCTATGAGGAGTTTGGGAAGTTTTCCAACTAGCATTTTTAGTGCTTTTCCCCGATTTGAAAACACTGTCCCTGATTTGGCTCATTTTTTTTCCCGTTTTTGTTAAGATTTGGCAGCGGCTATTCCCTTACTATAAGGGTTAGCGGCACTCCGGCCGATCTGGAGGCAGTGAAGTCATTCATCGTGACCACATTTCCAATGGCCAAAGTACAAGAGGAGCATCATATCCAGTTGGTTTTTCATCTGCCCTCTGAAGGACTAGCGCTATCAAATCTTTTTCATCATATGGAGCAAAATAAAGAGCGATTAGGAATAGAAGATTATTCGGTGTGTCAAACAACTTTGGATCAGGTAAGTGTCGAGTTTCCTAGTTTCAATTCAACTCCGTTAGCACCATGTCGTCTATTGATTTGGATAGATATGTTTATTAAATCACGGCGATTGGTGAGTCGCTTCCTAGAATAAATTCTTTCCCGTCAAAGATGGTTTCATTCACGTCGTAAACGTTGCTTCTCTTTGCTTTGTTTTCTCAGGTATTCATCAATTTTGCAAAACGCCAAACACATCTACTCGAAGATGGTTAATTGGTGAAGTACATTCCTTTGAGTTATACGATTTCCTTTTTCTCACCTTCCCCACTTTTGTTATCGCTAGGTAAATAATATATCTATTTCTCATTTTTTATTTTGTCGTTTTGCAAAAATGGCGACATCTTTTTGACTAAAACGTGTGGCGTATGTTGTGATTTCATTTTTTATTTATTTGTCTAATTATCAGCATGCATTGCTGAATATCAGCTTTGTAAAATCAGGTTTTTTTTATATGTCATCATCGCCAATTTTTTCTTAGGTCCTGAAACTCGTTCCCTATCCCACTTAATCCAAAGTCCCAGTCTTGCAATTTGAATTTTTATTTTTTTTCTTATTTTGTCGGACTTTTTGGTTAAATTTCAGATTTTCCCATTATTTTTAAATACCGTAAATACTCGAATAAACCTCCGGGGCGTTGTAACGTTGACCCGGGGCTTACTGTTTTTATTTCCTCAAAGTTGGTATCAATAAATTAAAAATCACAAAAACTTGCCAAAGAAACGAGCATCTACCGTACCGATATTTTATTTGCCTAATATTTCAATAATAAGGAGAATGCCATAAGCACTGAGCGAAGCTATCAGAAAATATGAGGCGCGAGCATTTAGGGAATTCCCCTAACACCCGGGGTTCGTTAGCAATTTAATATGCTCGTGGACAACCTAAGGATTATTCGAGGGTGGGGTTTAATCGAATATTTACGGCATTTTCAATTCTATCCTGCTTTAGTTTATATTAATTTTAAATAGGCAGGGGAATTACATGTTTGCATCTAAAAAATCAAAGCTCAGTCCAAAAAAAGTGTTAATTTTGCTGTTAAGCATTTGCTTAGTTTGACTCAATTGTTTTTTTTTTAAAACTACTTTTACGCTATGAGATTTTTAATCTATTTTGCATAATAAGACTGCATAATTAGAGTGACTGTGGATTCCCACTTAAAAATGTGATGAATTTGTCATTTGTCAATACGATATTTTGCAGTTGCAATACATTTTGGGATTATTTATCTACTTTTCTCAAAGCTTAGTTGAGGTTTCCAGTCCTTCGATCGGTAGCTTACGCTACTTATCCGAAAAGTTTTTAGTGAAGTATACTATAGACTTAGTTTTGTGGACTATCACATCTGAAACTAGCATATTATGGTTTTATGCCAATTTATTATATCTCATAAAATCGTTTTTCTATTTTTCATTCAGTATGTTTGTAAGGTTTTGTTTCGCAACTTAACAATGCACGAGGATTACTCGTTTCTGTCTGGGGGTTAACGTTTCTCATTTTATTTACTTATACTTAACCTCATTTGGTACAGACAAAAACATCCTTTTTTCTATTCTTGAGTCCGATGTCGATTGGCCATTTTTTTTTCCTTAGGAGGCCTTATAACCGCACTTATTATGTCCAGTATAATTGTTATCGTTGTTACGAGATCAGAAATATAATTTTTTGATAACCAAAAATAGGAGGATAAATAATAATTTTATCAGAGTTTATTTTAGGTCCTTTAAGGTAAATTCTAAGGTGCGAATGCAAAAGACTTTTCCAACATTAGTAAATGTTTGGATAAAACATATGTTCCCTACTTAAGCTTTTTTAGTATCACATAAGTAAGGCACAAACAAAGTGAGAAAATGCAATCTTGCCAAATTTTGTTGCCGTTGACCGAAACTCGATTCTGGTAAGATGCTCGGCCATCTTGCCTCTCTTGACCTACAATCTGCAAAATCCTTGTTACTTACAATTCAAGAGTTTTGTCGCAGATTTAGTATACCCTTTTTAAACCAAAGTTGGTGGAAGTATTAAGTGCATTTTATCGGGCATGTTTGCACAAACTTATTTAGTAAAACAGATTTTTGCATTAGTTTGGTAATAACCGTCCTCTCGGTGAGAATGTTTGTTAAATGTTAAAAATACATGTATGTTGAAATGACCCGTGACGGCAGTTTTAATTATGATTGCACATACCGTAGATGTCATGTTCTCACGATAAATGGCAGTCCTCGGGTAGGACAAAAAAATTGTTGCAAATGAAGAATTGGATCTGATTTAGGTTAGGAAATGTTGAATTTTATAGACTTTCCCTGTTTAATTTGCTGTAAATACGCTTTATCTGTCAAGGGGTTATGAGAAGTATTAATATTTTATGTAGCACATAATAAGAGTGCCATACAAGAACAACTAATATTTTTATTGTTCCTATAAACATGCAGAGAATTGTTGTCGGTTGTACGGCTCTCCGTTAAAATTTACCTCCCGCGTTAATTCCCAAATAGATGGCGCGATACAATCGACATTATTCTCTTTGTGTTATATCTGTTCGTTTATTGCAAATTTATATTACGGTTATCTGTTCACTTTGAAAGATTGCAAAATTTCGACTTGCATTGTTTTTCTGTTGATTAATCAAAATGGATATCAGCATAATTATTTTTATAGATGTTGTACTCAATAAACATCTATGACCGGTACAAGTTTATATATTGTTTGTCGATGCTAATTTTTGTGTGTTTATTTCAGGATATAACAGAACCAAGAATGTGAAAATAACAAAATGTTCAAATAACATTTTATATTACATTTGTTGTAGTTTTGATTCTGTCCAAAGATGGCGCTGCATCCATGCTCATAAAAATTCAATGTGTATGGTTGCAGTGCCATCTCTGGGCAAAATTTAACAGCATTTATTATTATTAAATATTATCAACTTAAAGAAAATATAGAGATAATGTAGTGATTCAAATTATGGTTTATATCAAAATTTGAAAGTTTACGATAGGAATACAACGCAGTATGTGAAAAGTTTAAAAACAACATCCAGTTGCTACTGATATATTTTTAATAAATTAAAACTTGGACATCAAGCATCTAAGTGCAAATTCTTTCACCTTTAAGCCCCTTTTTATGCATGATGTCCATATAAAACATTTTCTTTCTGACAACATCATCAACTAGTCAATGGAATGTCATAGTGCCGAAGGTGTCGAAACAGATGATTCTTCTCTACGGTAAAAGGTCGTTTTCTGAGTTTTCCGTTGTTGCTGTAATGTTGACGAGGGACGATTCCGTTATTACGTTTGTTTGGTTGATCGCAGTGGCGGTTGTGGTGGTCTTGGTTGTTCCGTTAGGCTTGATGCCGATGCCCACGAAGAGGTTCTTGATGTTCTCCTCGCTGATTTGCGGTTTGAAATCAATCTCGTAGCAGTCCTGCTGATCGATGGTGCTAAAATCATTTTTGTCCACTCCATAGTAATCGAACTTTGACCTCAGCTTGTTGATGATGCCTCTGTCCAGAGTACGATTGCGGGATAGGATCATGGCAGATTGAAAGTGACCGAGGATGAACGGCCGGCACGACCAAATTGATGCGTACGACTCGTAGTCTGTGCCAACCACCCAAAAGGAATTTGGAGTGAATGGATCTAAACGAAATAAAGTATGCAAATTCAGCACGGAAGTCCTTGCGGACCGATGGACCATTCCTTCAATGGTAAGCTTGCTCTCGGCACTGTCTCATATTTTTAAATGTAATTTTCTAGTTTTTTTTGCTAAGGGTTGATGGGAAAATTAACTCCGTCTCTCAATACAATTGTTGTTAAATTGATCAGAAGTTGAATAAGGTACTTACTCATACTAAAAGGAAATTGCACCGTCATTTTTGCTGGAACATTGAGATCTGGAACGGCCAGTGGTCCTATTTGGCTGAAATCATTCCAACTTAAATATAGGAATGCTGCATTAGTTTCATTTATTCAACTTCTATCATGGCATGAATTTGATTATCTGAAACATGTCGATTTTTACTCAAATATTTTTATCCCAAATGGTCGGTACTTTTCTTCCACTCGCTTCGATCCATTCGCATCGTGAGTGAAAATGTATTTCAAGCAAGTGCTGGTGGTTTGCGATTTCTCGATGACGTACCATTTGCCCTGAAACTGAATTACTAGAATGATTAGTGAACATGCTGTAGAAAATTTTAGCATTGCCTTAAAATAAATTAATATTTTGCACGTTTTTGTATAAAATTTTACTATTTCTGGTTTGGGACTTTGCTTTTCAATAGCTTTTCAATGACTTTTCAATTTTGGAAAGCTTTATTTATTAGTGTGATTGTTGAGACTGATAGGAATTTAGTTAAACCACTTTTCCTTTTCTCAATTCGTCTTTTATTATCGTCGAGTCACACAGACATCTACATGTATATGAATTGCTACAAAGTTCAGGAAGTCCAGTTATTCATCATTCCAAAACATGAGAGAGTAAAAAATTGACCTCATTTTTTACTTTCCTATGTTCATTTTTAACGCGTAATCCAATATAGCACACATTATCCACACGCAATTTGAGAAATAAATTTAGAAATAAATCTTCAATAAAGAGAAATCAGTTTCAAATATTATTTTTTTGGAATAATGTTTGAACTATTTAATTTGCATTATTAATGAATGGAATTTTTTGGTAAATCCTAAAACTGAATTTATGAAAGTACAGAAAATTACATTCATTCTCTCAAAAATATGTCAATTTAATAAACTAGGCTTTATTTATAAAATATTAATATTCAATCGTTGTTTTGTAAGTTTTTCATGAATAATATATGGTAATTAAATAATTTAAGAACCCTTATCTCATTTTATTATCTTTTTATTAGGTTTCGCCTTGTTTTATGGCCAATCACCTGACAATGACCATTTTCACGTTTGGACAACACATTTTAAGGTAAGCTTTGCCACGGATCAATTATATTTATTTTTAAAGTATGATTCAGACAAGCAATTTTGTTGTAATTACCAGACTAATAACGAGGAACTAATTTTCTCCCTTTTCTTGACACACCCATCAAGTTGTTCATATTTTTCTTGGTTACTTTTCCTAATTTTATTCACGAGATTTCATTTAAATTTCATATTTTCAACTTAAAATTTCGATTGTACATTAATTAGTCGAATTAATGACATTTTTATTTCATCTTTTTTTTTAAATTTTGCGTTTTTTACTTTTATTTACATTATTTTTTGCATGTTTTACAAAATTGACACAAGCATTATGAGACATATTATTGAGAATGTAATTCTCAAATAACTTGTAATTAAAAGGGGGACACGAACTTAAAAATACAGAAATTGTTTGAAAAATTAATTACCTTTTCATAATTGAAATTCTCCATAACATCCAAATTGGGACAGATGCCAGTCCTAAAAACGTGGGCCTCAGCCGTCCATCCATTTATGAAGTAAAGGTTTAGGAAAATAGCAATCACAATTTGAATTGCCATTTTTCAAAAACAAATTGTGCAAAATGATAGCCAGAATAGAGGTACGAATAAGGAACTCCTGTTGGGAGGATGCTACTTTAGCTACTGACTACAGGTACTGGTAAGGGGTCTGGTTTTAAACAGGTTTTTGGTAGCCAGGCACTTTTTACCTTTTAGAGGGGGGACAACTGGGCTTTATTATATCGTGCTAAGAGAGATGAGTAATTCAAAAGGAATCACACGCTCCTGGACATATAATTTCCCTTTCATTTTGTTGCAATCCAACAGGTATAGTTAGCAGGTTAGTTGCCTTTCTGGGAAAAAAAATTCAACTTTTTATCAACTTTGTCATTCATCCGTCGGAAGCTTAACCAATTAATGGCTTTAAACTCGTCGGTGGGAATCGAGCTGTGCTTTTTTTTTTAGGATTTCAGGAGTTATTTGTAGTTACTTCAATTGTATGTACAGTGTATGATCTGGCAGCATAAAATGGTCATCAGAATTCTCATACATGTATTTAAAAAAAATATATTTTAGCTTCCCTAAACATACAAAAACATCCACTTTCCATGTATAACCTGAAATAGTCAGGGAAAAGTGATTTATTTTGTAAAATCCAGGGGAATTGAGAACAAATATTACATTTGTTTATGTTACTGGTTAATATCACAAAAGTCAGGAAATGACACCTACTTAGCCATCTCTGGGTTTATAGAAATGGGAAATTCCCCTTTTAACAGCATTTTACACAAGTAAAACATGTTTTTAAGTAAGGGAATTTTTTTGTATCTACTCGTACAACTATTGATTACACCTAAACCTGTAAATAGCGAACCTCTATATCAAGAGATTACACACCTACTTAGCCATCCCTGTATTTATAGAAATGGGAAATTCCCCTTTTAACAGCATTTTACACAAGTAAAACATGTTTTTAAGTAAGGGAATTTTTTT
>JAQGCC010001579.1:0-22745 GCA_034698905.1 Xestoiulus laeticollis | reverse complement strand
TAAGAACCTTACTAGAGGTTCAATTTATAGAACCTTTCTGGGGGTTCTTCATAGAACCTTAAAAGGTTCTGCTGGTGAAGCAAGGCATTGAACCTGTAAAGGTTCTATATGGTACAGCTTTTTTTTTAAGAGTGTATGTATACCTGCGTTTCTGAAAGGGATAAAGCAGTTGCCAATTCCACTCTCTCTGGAGTCGATAAATATCTCTGGGTTTCAAAACGTTTTTCCAATCCATTGAGTTGCTGATCACTGAAAACGGTCCTTGCTTTTCGTCTTCTGCAGTGCTTAGCGTGGGGTTCCTGGGCGAAAAGTCCTGGAAAATGCAAACCTGCATTGAAAAATATAAACACGCATTAGATAAATGAAAATACACACGATAACATGATGCATTTATGCGTAGGGCAGGATTAAGTCAGGAAGGGCTCTTTATAGTTACATGATAGATATATTCAAGAAAAAAATTAAGCTGAAAATGACGAATAAAACATTTAAAAATTATTGATAGTATAGGTAGACAACCATTGAAACAATTTTTGATAAATTTTATGCATTCAATTTTTACAGTGTACATATATATCCGTATTTTTTCTCAACGAATATAGTGTTTTTAAGCCATGGATGTAGACCAATTTTAAAGGGGTTAGAGTACATGTATCGATTGTGGGTTTTTCTTAGAAAATCCGACATGACCAACATAACCACGATGTAAATCTGTCTTAAATTAATCGTAGCATTTAAAATAATTAGTTTACAAATAGATCTTGTTCGTTAATTTTAATGTATAGGGTATTAAAGTTAAATTACCTCATCGAAACATGATATAGCATGTATAATTATGACTACGTTTCTTATATGTACAAATATCCCCGAAGATTTCCACCCATTTACAGAAATGTATACAAGATGCAGGCACATATGGTAAACTGACCACATCTACATATAGTAACCACTTTTTATAAATTCTATAGGGCAATCATGTACGTCTTCCTACATAAAAAAATCCCTGTATAAAGTGACTGAATTTGGCCATGTATCATTGTACATTTATGTGCATAAATACATGCAATACCAAACAGTATACATATAGTGTATGCTGTTTGCGATTTGGATTGACCTTGTATAATACATGTATGTATTAAGTTTATACACGTGGTCACTATACAAATAATTTTTTATGTAGGAAATCATACATGATTGCACTAAAACCAATTTATGAAAAGTGGTCACTATGCAGAGGTGGCCAGTTTACCAGGTTTTAATGAATGTGCATACATTAAATAGCTAAACATTGTATACATGTACCTTATAGAAAACCACACCATGCATACAGAATCATGTTCGATATATAATTAACCTGTAAATTTGTTAGCACTTTTCCAAAAAGATTAAGAACATCGTCGTATGCAAGTAGATGCGTTCAACATATTCCATTTCCATAAGCGAATATGGCTATGCTTATACAAATAAAGGCGTAAATTGAATTCACTTAACTCGTTGGGGGACTCGCCCTTTGTGTTGATTTTGCTTAATAATACTTGGTAACTCACGTTCAATACACCCTTGATGCTCGTATATACGAACAGTTTTTTCTGTCTCTATATATTGGATGTGGAAATGCAGGAAATCGGTTGTTTTTTCTGACCAGTCGACAAATTCCGTTTAGAAAAGTTTACTTATGAGAAATTGGGTGGAAAAAAAGATGGCGTCAAATGCACGTCCGTCCGCAAATTGCACGTACGCCTTTATAAACTGTGATTACCATTTGTAGGGCCTTAAGTAGGCATCTCTTCATAGACGTGTTTTCACATCAAACAATAAAAAGCTGGCCGTAATTGAAGTAAGGGGCTGTTATACAAGGGGTCGAAACACGTGTCGGGGTAACGTGATTCCGGACACGTGATCGCACGTGCCAGCTTTTGGTTCCGGTTCCTCTTTGTGTTTGCATGGTAAAGGTTTTTTTAAGTGAGAGGCTAATAATCAGTTGGCACAATTAGGAATAACAACTGTTATTGTATAATTATTTGCATTATTTTATTTTAGACAAATTACCGAAAACAATTAAAAATAAATGAAAAAAGATACATATTAAGAGCTTAAAAACTTGCAGAATCAAAATTTTCTAATATTTTCTTAAAAATTTGACAGCAATTACTCAAGATTGATTCAGAATTTATACAAGCCTTTTTTATGATATGCAGGCCTAATATAATGTATCTAATTAAAATTGGTACAAAATGCTGCTTTATATGCATCATACTCATTGTGTATATATGTAGACCATTATGAAATAAAAATGAGCATTGTTAAAATAATGTAATTAAAATTACAATGTATAATTAATTTGTGGCTAAGGATTAAAGAATTACTATAGTATTTTCTAAAAGTTATGCTTTTAATAAATGTTATTTACCGTTCAAATTGAAGGTACTTTGTCAAATTTAAATATAGAGCTAGATATACATTAGTATGTATATTATAACAAATAATTTACCATGAGACAACTGAAATGTAGTTAATTTTAAAATAACTATAGGCTATAACATGTACAATGAAGAAAATGATTTCGTTTTCAGCATAAATATACATGTATTTTATTTTTATTTAAGTCTGATCATGCATTTATTGTATTCATGTAGGCGTATACTGATGAAAAGTTTTCTCCTAATTACATTTGGGTTCATTGTTTGGTTAGATATACATGTATAGCAAAGCCTTATTGGTGGGAGTGATATGAGTATAAAGTATTATTCGATTAAAAAGGGATTTAACCGAAATAAATCAAAGTCTGTAATTAATGGGTTCGTGGGGCACTGTTGTACTGCATTATGCAAAATGGGATTTTTATTATATTAAACTAGAATAGGATTTTTGTTATATTAATAGATTTTTTTCTCGGAAGTTATCTGATGTGTAATTTCCTAGATTGCTATAGCAATAGCTGCAATTCTCGATAACCTTTAACTTTTTGAAATTGTGGTTAAGTGGGCAAATTCGTCTAAGTAATTGAGATTTAATGCATGGATAAGTTATTTTCTATTTTTGAATCTATATGAGCAGCAGCAGCAGTTGCGTTATGTAATATGTAAGTTAAACTAGGGGAACTCAGATAGCTGAGCACTCCTGGTCACTTGAGCACTTTGAAAATTGAGCACTTGTGCCATGCATGTGCAATACCACTCGTTCGAAAAATCTCAGGTCAGCTCAGTTGTCCACGAAATTTTTTTAAAGGAGTGGTATTGCGCATATATGCATGGCACAAGTGCTGTTTTTGGTCAAGGGTGTTATAAATCTCCTGATACCCATGTGAACATGCACTTTTTATTATGTGCTTATAATATATTTATTGCAGAATTTCGATCTTAATCCTATGAAGATTATGTCTTTAGGGTCTTTATGTGACTCTAAGAGTTTAAAATCTTCAAAATGTTGATATCAACAGTTTGGTTTTCTTTGAAAAATTTCAGTTGTTTTTGTCAGATAGTTCCGTGTATTGTTAAGAGTCATTTCAGATGATTAATGCAGGGACAACATTATGTCAAAATTGATCCAATTTGCCAAATCTTTTCTGAAAAACGATCTCTGTTTATTTATTTCATGTTTGCGAATATACAGTCAGATATAGTTACAAACACAACATTAAAAAGCTATAGTTTCAACTGATTTCATTTTTTGCTATAATATTAATAATTTATACATTTGCATTTTTTATGCAAGTTTTAAAGCAAATATGGCATCCTATAAGATATAAATACAACTATTATATGTACACAAACGTTTTGTGGACAAGATGTACTGGACATCAAAGGGGTAAGCGACTTAAACTCTCCATAAAAATATGAAAAAAGAATATGATATATGCACAATTTGACATTACTTTTAATTTTGTTTTTTTTGCATATCAACAAAAATGAAAAATTGAACGTAAATAATTCGCAAGTAAATTTTTAATTGTTGTATCATTTTACATGATGTGTTGATCTTGCAAAATACGATTTCTGTGTATATATTAGAACATATTAAAAAGTTAAACAATAGAAATAATCTACCAGAGATTTACTGAATTTAACAATTTCCGTGTATTTTCAATACACGGAAATTTAACAACACATTTAACAACAATTCAAATAAGTATTTCACATACATGCATGCATGTGCTTTTATTTATACATTCCCATGCAGCATGCTGGTTTGGGCAATTCCAAGAAAGGAACATCTTGTATCCACAATTCGGAGGCCTGCATTTGGCCATAATTCAAAAGCAAAATATTGAAAATAATAATGAAAAAAACCTTACCTGGTGAAGGGATAAAGATCGGATGGTCCAACGACTTATGAACGCTGTATGAGTACGGATGGTGCGGGTGCAGACAAGCTGCTGCCGCAGCAGCTGCAGCAGCAGCGGCAGCAATAGGGTACGAGGGGTACGGATGGTGTTGGTGTGGAGGCTGGTGATGGTGATGGTGATGAGGGTCACTGGCCGACACGGAAACGGGGGTCACGATGCCGTGTCCACCCGCCGAAAGTCCGGAGGACACGGTGGTCACACCGGCCATGGCAGCTGCCACCGTTGCGATGCTGTGGGACGACGGAAACACCATGGACCTGGACGATAAGTTGGACACCAGAGACGGTACTGGGTGAGGAACAGAGTCCGAAGTCGGGGTCAAGCTGACCGGTGATTCCGAAAGGGAGATTTCCCGCGTTTTCGGCTTGGACAACAGGATGTCATCTATGAGAAAAGATGTTGGCCGACCACTGTGATGGTGATGGCTATCGAACATGTTGAAACTCATCATGGTGAAGTCTTTGAGATCTTAGGGCACACTGTTTTTGGATAATGGTAAGCTGACCAATTTTTTTTTTGTATCTGTTAACTGTGATTTTTAAATAATTTTATCAAATTCTTGAGGTTTAGGCTTATTTGGGTTTTGGTGATTTTGGTCGAATTTCGGTCTCTTTTGCGATGATATAAACTTAAGCACTTGAAATAGCTGACTATATAGCTTCCAAAATGTTTGTTACAGCAAATCCATATCTCGAAGGGCCCTTTCGAGGGGGTGTATCACAGTTAGGCCTATTTGATATATGATATCCGGAGGCTTTTGATGGCTACTTCTCCAGATGAAACTCCAGATGAAGACTCGTCAAATAATTTCTTCGTTTATTATATAAAAAAAAAGTTGGCAAAATTTGCTGTTTATCCAAAAAAAGAAGACAATTTTTCACCGAGCTTTACCCTGGCGTTTAAAGCGTCACTTTAGGAGCGTGAAAAATAGTCACCTAGCGCCAATTGTGGCGATAATTTATACGTTTTCGCCTCTGCCTTTCGTATAATAGTTTAATAATATATACGACGGGCCATTTAACGTAGGCCTAAAACGTCAACAACCACGCTTTACAGAAATATGAAATTGCCCTCTTTTTTTCCCCATCAAATTGAAGTATCACGAAACAGATTCTCATTGGATAAAGTCGATATGAGAGGACGGGGCCTCGTCATTCATTGGCTGTTTCAAATGGACATTAATTGGAATGATGCACGTGCTACCAATGGATGCTTTCGGTTAAGGGCTCGTGCCATTTGGCCCCACCTACAATATGACGTCACTAGGAGAATAGGTCTCAATGGATCCTCGTATATCCAGATCAATAATTTGCAAAAAAAAAGATCCGTTGATCGCGAGCAATCACCGTCAATTGTTAGGCTTCAAATAGGAGTTATGGTCACCGTTATATCATCGACTGGCTCTTGTTAACGACGAAAAAACTCGCGTTTTGGCGACACAATGGCTAAAATGATGCCATTTCGATAAGAGACCGAAAATGCTACGCTATGTATTCCGTACACGCAATGGGAATTTCTGATGTTGAGAATGTAGAGATTGCAGGCTGTTTTGGATGTTGGCTGCGTCAATTGGTTTACTGAAGACTTCGTTTCATTTTCGATGTAAATGCGGCTGCATTGAATTGAAAATCAAATCAGGAATATAGGGATGAATTTTTAAGTCCGTAAATTCGATTTAATGTATATATGTGTGTGGAGTATTTTATGGCTAGCTAGCTAGCTAGCTGCTGAATTTCCATGAATGCTGGAAGTTGTAGGATCTTATAAGGTGTTTTACATCAAACGTTTCATATATAACGAACGTTAATTTATTAATACAAAATGTATTAATAAATTAACGTTCGTATTACAAATTATATACAAATTATATACAAATAATACAAATTATATTATTTTGTAAAAGTTCCCCCTTTAATATGGTAAAGCATAGCACTTGAGTCTTGCTGGGAAGCAGCCTTACTTCAGTTTAAGGGGCAATTGAGAATGGACAAGCACCGCATTACAAAACAGCGCATGCGTGTTGGTAAGCGCCATCTATAGGCAAAAAAAAATTCAAAACTTCTAGGGGATAGAAGGCCGTAGTATATGAAGCAATGAAGATGGTTTTTTCATTAATATTTCAAAAAGTTAATATTTTAAAATTTTGAAAAAATTCACATAATTATTTCGTACTTAAACCACCTAAAGTTCCATTTTGGTCTCATGATTAGATCGCTAGATATTATTATTTAAAGATTTATTTCTAATGTGGTTTTGTGTTAAAATCGTGTTTCTATCCCCTAGAAAACTAGCAATTTCCTACCACAAGGGGGCGCTGCACGTAACGTGGACCTTGTCCATTATGACAACTGATGATCAATTCGCTTTGTAGATTTATTAGTATGCTGCATTAACGATGTATTAACGTCAGTTTATAGATCTTGAACGTATATTGATGAATTTAAAGTCCGTAAATTGGATATTTGGGAACTAGACATAGGCAGCTCATATTGGATAACTGCTGACTGTGGGAAGTAGTCTTAAAATGTCTGGTGGATCTTTCGTCGTGGTTATATACAGCATTTAATGTGTTTAAACAAGCATTAAATTTTAAATAAAAATTATATTTGTCAACCACTCCACTT
Organism: Xestoiulus laeticollis; assembly: GCA_034698905.1. Classification (NCBI taxonomy): domain Eukaryota; kingdom Metazoa; phylum Arthropoda; class Diplopoda; order Julida; family Julidae; genus Xestoiulus; species Xestoiulus laeticollis. The sequence continues at coordinate 15,776 of JAQGCC010001579.1, read as the reverse complement.
GTAATATGTAGAGGATAGCACGGAAGTTTACCACGTCCGTAGGACGTTTCATAAATCTTATAATGTGTTTTAAATCATATTTGTAATATGTTTATACAAATATTAATGTGTATTAATACGAGATTTTTTATCGAAAAAGCATTTTTCATGAAAGTTACCCATGTAAAATGTAGTGGATAGCGTACGAGTCATACTGGGAAACTATCTCTATAAAGTTTAAGGAACAATATAGAGAAAAGATAAAGTAATTTTTGAATGCACCTATTACATTTCTTTTAGCGTTCGTTATCGATTAATGGGATTTTAATTTGTTTTGGCACAATACAAATCCATCGCCATTTTATCATTCACGCTATAAGTCGTGCTGTTAGCTAAATGTCAGCGCACACGTCTAATTTATGCTAATAAGGTGACCTATCCTTTTTCATCGGTGACATTTCTTTGACATTTACTTTGGAAATCTATGCAAATAACGCGTAATTCACGACATATTATTCTCAGAATATCCGTTATTGATGTTATAATTGTATTCGATTTCGTTGGCATTGCGCAGCCGCGCGTTTTCAAATCCTGGGTATGACATCCGCGTACAGGGTGAGATAAAAGTGCTTGAATTTTGAACTGATAGATATTTATTTGAGTATGTTATGAATTTCAAACCGTCGTTGATAGGAGATAAATTTTTTTGAAATATTTCGAAAAATTATTTATGGTTAATGTTTATAATTTTAAGTTTATGTCCATTAATTGTCTACAACGAAATTATTCAAAGAAGTAAGTTAGGGAAAGTTTACGTATGAATTACATGTATACATACAATTTTAAGTGATTTGAATGTTTATTTATGAATGAAATATATACCATGTACGTCTGTAAAATGCATTATATCAACGGCTAAAAATTCATAAAATTAATACTGAAAAGTAATACCCATACAGATTCGAATAAATGTTGACAAAAGTTGTATTAAATCTGTTTTTACAAATGAATTTATTTAAAAATACAAATATATGATCACAAAAAAATGATTAAAATATATGTATTTGCTGTAGTGTATACTTAAGTATTTTCACCTAGGTATTTGTTAATTTTTGCAATATTAGGGTTACAAGATTATAATGCAAATTTAAACATTAACTTTGTTTTAAATATTACAATTATGTTTTCCTGGATTTATTTTCTGAAAAAAAAATTAAATAATTATTAAATAAATTTACCTTGTTCGCTAAGCATGGCCATATTTTTAACATTTTTTTAAAGCTCTAATAAAAAGCGGTTCACTTATAAGGGGTTAAATTCACTTTATTATTCAAACTCAATTTTCTTCTTTTATAAAGGTCCATCTTACAACAATGACCAAAAGCCCTATATTTTTTATATTACCCTGCCATGTTAGATAAAAGCCACGTTTTCTAAGTGGGACCAGTTCTGTATGATTCGGTTACACTAATTTCATCACTAACTCACCCTTGTTACAATTTAATCTGCTCAATTACTGGTAGGTGAACGCTATAATAGCGCCCTCTAACGAATTAAATGGGCCTAATGGTTGAGAGAAAATTGCATAAAAGTGCAATGGAAGTAACGGATAGGAGAAAGCAGCATAAGGTCATAGGCCTATTTGTTCTGGTAATGCAGGGTGAAAGCTGAAGAAGAACGAGATAAATACACGTTGTCATATTTCTGATGGCCCAAATGGCAAAGCACTTATCCGCCATTAGACGGTCATTGGCAAAGGCTTTTTATGTCACTATCGTTCAAAGGGAAAAAAGCATTTTTTCAAAAAAAAATAAAAATCTTCAATAGAGAATACATGCATATGTGTTGAGAAAGGAAAGCTCTGGTTATGCCAAGCTTAAAATCAATATAATAACTGCATAGACCTTTTATTACTAAAGTATAGAAATAGCTGAAATACCGTTCAACGCCATAGACATGTGGATCTTCATATACTTGTATATAGCATGTACGTGTAACCTATATGATGGTACATTATTGCAAAACTACACTGTATAGAAATATACACATCCTGTCTTAAGCGAAATAATTATTTCGCTTAAGACAGCATTTGTAGATCTATATTAAATTGTTTTTAATTTCTGTTGCATATGCACACATTCGAGTGACGTCATTATTTATCCTCAAACTTGTTTTGACGTGGATGAAATTTAGAAGCTGAAAAACCCAGTAAGTTTGTAACGGCGCTTCATTTGCAATCACGTGTTCAGTGGCCACATCGTAACGGCGCTTCATTTAAATGCCACTAGCAGATGGCATTCAGGATGCATTGTCTACACTCGTATTTCTGATTTGAAAAATCTTAATTTCTTATTTTTTAAAATGTATTTAAGTCACGGATTTTATCCATTTGACGCGCATGAGTGCACTATAATGTTTGTGATAATAATTCGTTGTCAACTAAAAGCTCGCTCAATTAAGTATCAATCAGGATGATTGAAAGTTAAAACGTGACAAATTCCCTTTTGACACACGGTTTTAATCGACGGTAAGTTAGAAATTACATTCAATGAACCGATTCGAAATCATTAACTAATCACGTACACAAATTAAAAACGTTCAAGTTGTTTACACACGCTTTTATGATAAATTTACATAGGCTGATTGACGATTAATTAACAAAGTATCTATTGCATTTTGTTTGTTTAGTTACATGTAGGCAGAACATATGTTTGCTTATAGGTGACACTTTAAAATGTTCCATTTAAATGAGGGAAACATGGTTTCATCTCACATAAAATGTTCTAATTTAACATTTTTATCATTTATTCTTAATATTATTGTTTTCGATTTGAAATGATTTCACTGAAAAACTGGGTCCTTTGCCATCGTACGCTGATGGGTGTCTATAGGACCCACCTAACCTGTCCCAAAAGGTGAAAAACTGTCCATAGTTATAATTGTAGTGGAGATGATGTTCAATGTGATGAGCAGATCCATTTACCAGATTTTTGAACACGTTTGGCACCTTGCAATTACACTCGTGGATGGACACTGTCCAAAGGTTCACCAAAATGAACATTAATAAAAAACCAAGTTTGGACATAGGAAAAAGCATGACGTAAGCATGGAAGCACAGACTCTGTAAAAAACCGTCCAAAGGGTGAAAAGCATGGCTGGAAAATGGCGATGGAATCTTAAACATGTGATGGGTTTTGTGCAGGTGTTTATAAATACATTTGTGATGCAAACCACGGTGGGTCCAATAACCGAATGTTTCTGTGAACAGTGTGAAGACAGTCATATCAAACATCACCCCCAACCAACCTGTAAAAAATGAATTATGTATTTTATGTGCTTCACTAATGTACAATATAAGTTAATTAGACATAACATTTCGAATGTACTGTAATACTTACCAAATTGATTATCGCTCACTTTTTCATACATGCGACTGTAACCTCTTATTTCTATCAGGAACATAACACTGGATAAAATGGCCATTATGGGAACCGAAATAATCCCGCAAGTAACTTCTTTTCTAATTTGGTTCTTAGAATGAAATAAAATATTATATATGTATCATTTAAGGGGGATTGCAACCATACCATTTCCAATGGAGTCTATGGAGAATACTTACGACGATATTCACGTAGTCTGTGTAACTTCAAATAAACCGAAACTTTTATACACAGTAATTTACAATGTTAGGTAGCAGAAACCATTGTTTTCTTTATATTTAAAGTTTACCTTACAAAAATAGAAACAAAAAAGGGTGAAAATTTCGCGGTAGTTTACACATGTTGCCACCAGGTGGCAGCATGTACGCGACGAGTTTCGAAGAGCGAGAATGACATTTCAAAAATAACTATAATTTTAAATATAAAGAAAACAATGGTTTCTGCTACCTAACATTATAAACTACTGTGTATAAAAGTTTCGGTTTATTTGAAGTTACACAGACTACGTGGATGTCGTCGTAAGTATTCTCCATTGGGAATGGTATGGTTGCAAGCCCCCTTAACATAATTTGTACAGAGGCTGTATGCAAGAATGAAAAAACATTTTCTAGATACACCCCATCTCATAAGTTGCATATGACTAAATTCATTACAAAGTCTGTTTAAAATATGCATGACTACATAAAGCGTGGTCTGCACGTAAGGTTTTGTCGTCAGTCATGCATTAACATGACGACAAAAATATCACTGATGACCTTTGTACCTCTGATGATCACTGAAACAGGCTTTAATCCTGGTCTACATGTAAAGTTATGTTGTAAGTGATCATCAGAGGTCGTCAGTGATCGTTTTGTCGTCATAATCATGCAAGACTGACGACAAAGCGTTACGTGTACGTTTGTAGACAATCCTTTAAAAGGATTAAGACTTAAGTTTCATAATTTTGCAAACACCCTGTATAACTATATGGTGTGTATAAGTGTGAAAGGCCATTTGAATGAAATCTTAAATTTCTTTTTCAAGGTCTTCGAAATCATATATCTAGTTCACCATTAAAGTTTAATGAATTCTTCTGTTAATATAATATTACAAATCGAAGCAATATTGCTAATATACAGTAATGCTTAAGGTTTTTAAAATTATTTTAAAAATGAAAGCTTGTAACAAGCATGTCCTAATTAAATAATCTGATTAAATTTAACTTAATTTGGTTAAAAGTTATTTATCAATTTCAAATTTCTAACAGATTGTCCTTAAATTGAAAATTACCTTCACAAATAGCGGATGTTTCTTTAAGTCATGATCATAAATAAAATAGTAGCTCAATGTTGCTGGTATAAGGTATGTCGCATAGCCTCCAATGATCATGATAATAGAAATTGTCAGAAATTGACGATATATGTCATCTTCGACCCAATTTGCAGGGTAAACATACGGGGTGAAGAGGTGGGCATCTGTAAAGTTTACAATTATGTCCATATCTTGACCACTGTTTGCACAATAGCTGAAAATATACTCAAATAATTAAACATATTCATTCTGAAACTATATGTAGGATTTCAGATCACCTTATTTAGTATAATATTCTTACCAGTCATTCAGGAATCCAAAAATCGTCAGAAAAACTCCTAAACTTAAATTAAGGAATTACTATAGTTGGATGACTTTCGTACTGTGCTTGCTTGGCAGCTAGATAATTTTGAACTTGCAATTAAGTCAAGGGTAAATTGATTAATGCCAATGTTCGCTGTATTAAATGAATGTTTTGGCATCATATAACGTCGAGACTTTGCTAAAGGAAGTGTTATCATTATATGACATCAAAGGTTGAGACTCTGTTTTTGTCATATCATTGGATTTTTTTCATCCACACTAAATGTACATGTACAAACAACTATTTTCTATTTTTATTTGCTGGCAGAAAAGCATCTGAATTCATATTTAAATTGGGGTTTCTCAAATTTGCCAATTTCAAACAGTCTGTAAACTTGAAAGTATTTTCATGAAAAACTATTAAATAAGCAAAGGGTTAAGTGTTGTTATTTTTCAATGAATTTATACATATTTAAAAAGCTCTCATGTTAAATTTTAATTGGAGTAAAATCTTATAGATAAGTATTCTTGAATATTTTCATCAATTTTTAAGAATATAAAAGGGTTATGATTTAAAATATAGTTTAAGAAACAGTATTTCAACATTGGCATATTTAACACTTTTAATACGACCAATACCATTTTTATGCACTAATTTTTAATCATCTGTGTCTGAGGCCTTGCAAATTTTGAGGAATATATGAAATTCTATAACGTAGTACAAATAAGTATCATTACTAAACTGTTATGTGCTGCAAATAAATATATATTTTTTATTAAATATATTTTCTATTATTATTCTCTCCTAGAGAGCATATGATATAATTCTGAGTTTAATTTTAAATCATACTTTTTCAAATCTGCATAGAAAACACAAATAAATATTGCTTGAATAATTACAATAAATAATTACGATTTAAATTTTTAGTTTACATTTCATTCACATTTCGTCATTATATAATTTCCATTTTTGGAAGATTTGAAGTCATCAACGTGTTTTTTGTCATCATAAACCGATGGATTACGAAATGACCCACCGATTCTGTCCCATATTGTGAAAAACTGACCATAGTTATAATTGTGGTAGACATGATGTTGCATGTGGTGTGCAGAACCGTTGACCAGATATTTCAAAGCATCGGGCATCTTATAAACGCCATCGTGCACGGATACTGACCAAAGGTTGACGATAAAGAACAATACCAAGTAGGATAGTTTGTGGGTAGGGAAAAGAAAGACGTACACGTGGCAAGGCAAACTAAGCAGAACACCATCTAAAGGATCAGTGGCATGACTCGCAAACGGTGTCGGTATGATCCACTTGTGATGGGTTTTGTGAATGTGTTTATAAATCAATTTGTGATGAAAACCACGGTGAATCCAATAGACCAGAGCATCGGTGAAGAAAATGAAGGCGATCGCATTGATAAGTATTCCCAACCAGCCTGTAATTAAGCAATTAGGAATAATTGAATTTGAGATATAATTTAATTATGGCATCGGGTTGAAAACAATAGAAAATTCTATAGTTTTGGAACATTATATTGTCCAAATATTGGATGAATTCTACCCATATTCAAGATCAGTTAAAGGGGATCTGAACTGCATGTTTTGCTATGAGGAAATTTTAAAACCTACTTTTAAAACAACTACTTCTTATAATACAAAAATAAAAATTGATAAAAATGCAGTACTTTTGTAGCTACTGCATGATCAAAATTTCATAATTTTCCTATTTATAGGGAATTTTTAAAAAATTAAAAACAAAAATACGCCACTAGGTGGCAGCAGGTACTTGCACGGTGAGTATTCCACAAAAAAAAAATGATAAGTATTTTAGTTTTTAATTTTTTAAAAATTCCCTATAACTGGGAAAATTATGAAAATTTGATCCTGCAGTAGCTACAAAAATACTGCATTTTTATCAATTTTTATTTTTGTATTATAACAAGTAGTTTTTTTTAAAAGTAAGTTTTAAAATTTCCCCTTAGCAAAACATGCAGTTCAGATTCCTCTTAATTCTTGATTGATGCTGGGCGTGTCATATGCTCTTCAATAAAAAATATAAAAATAGCTCCAAAAACTGTCAATATGTAAATAAGTTTTTAACCCCGGTCACGATTAGACGAAATAGAAATCCTGCACGTGTTCATTGGCCGTATATCGTAACGACGCTTCATTTAAATGCCACCAGTATGTTGGATCCAACTTACTACCTTCAATTTTATCGTTGGTTTACAAAATTCAGTATTTTATTCTTTTAAAATTTGGCGTGGTCACGTATTTCATCCACTTGGAGCGCAAACGCCGAGTAATTTGTCCGATTTTTATTTCGTCTAAGATGAAATAATGAAAGTGGCTAATGTTTCGTATATGCGAAATTTGAGTTAGACATAATAATAGCTTAATAACTGTTCTTGTTTTCAAATTACTGCCAATTAATTTGATAATTATGATATTTATTACAATTAATAATCCATACCCAATTGGATATCGTTGACGTTGTCGTATAAGCGACCGTATCCCCTCACTTCGAGCAGGAAAATGAAACTGGTCGGAAAGCCCATTACTGGAATTGAACTTAATGAACGACCAATTTCTCGTCTTATTTGATTCTGGGAAAAAATTATAATAACATAAATAGTTATTCGTATAATTGATATAATTTGCAATTAACGTTCAAGAGAACTTGAAACTCTATATGTTATTCTATCTGTTATTATGTTATTCAACATTAAAAGGTTCTGGTCCAATAGGAACATTCGATAATGAAAATATATTATTAAAAAAATGGATATTCGTTGGAAATTGTTAAAAATTGACTTATAGTTTTAAACGGTTACCGTCAAGAATCGTGGATGTTTCATTTGACTATGATCGTAAATGAAGTAGTAACTTAGTGTTGCAAGTAGAAGGTACATTACGCTGACTGTAACTGTTACAATCAGATTGAGGGACAGAAACTGGCGACAAATATCATCTTCTGCCCAATTTTTTGGATAAATATAAGGCGTTAATACATGGTAATCAATATAGTCTAATGCATAATCCATGGTTTTTCAACAGTTGTTTCGGAACTGGTGCTGAAAATAATTGAAAATACATGAAACAAACGTCTACATCTTATTGCAGTTTATAATTGTAACCCCAATATGGGTTTCTATTAAGATTGATTGAGGTGTAGAATAAACCTTTATTTAGATTTTGGAAATGGTAGTTATACTATATAGTGAATGCTAAAGGAACCTCATGAAACATCAATGTGTTTTTAATATGCACAAGCACCTTAAAAATACCTTAATTAAACGTTGTAACTTTTCTGATACGTTAAAATTATTTTTTGATTTACTTTATTTACTTAAAAAATAAAATTTTAATGAGAGCTATAATTTGTTTTGTGTTTGGAGTTATATACTGGAGGTATAAATTTTAGATTATTTTTAAAGTATACTTTAAAACGCTTCATTAATTCAAGTAATTTTAGTTATTAAAGAGTGTGAGCATGTCTCCCTTAAACTTAACAACATTGTCAGCACTGAATGTTTTACCATTAATTTACGGCACACCTGCCCAAAATATTTTTGAACCATCTTAAACACTTATAAATATTTACTAAATAATACGTATAAATGGATAAACTTACATATATGCATATTGTGGTCACTTTACAACTAATGCATAACTTCAAAAAACCACCTCAGTTGCAAGTTATACAGTATATATTACAGCTGCACACATGTGGTTCAAGAACTTGATTGTATGGTGCAACCAGTATACAGTATTTTTAGTGGTATACTTTTTCACCATTCAGTATTATGTGACATCTGATTAAATAAGGTTACTAAAATATAACATGCAATATTATGTCAATAGTATAGCTTCATATAAACGGGGTATTTTCCTGAACACAGCTGTTAGTTTAGGTTAGTTAGTCGGCACATTAAAATTATTTTAAAAAATTGTTATTGAAGTCTGGGACATCCAAAAATAGGGGGGGATGTGGGGTCTAAATTCCGCCAAAATTAATGGACGTTTTTTTGTAGATGCCCCTATGCAAATTGCATAAATTCAATTTTTGTAGTCTATTTGATTGTAAATATTGGCTTTGACAGCCCTACAAATGAAATGGGTCCATCAAAATTTCCAGCTGCTTGGGCATTCACACATCAAATTCCGGGAAAAACAGTAGCGCCTGCTGCACGTCTTGCACGTTGTGCAAGATACAGCTATTGAGGCAACTTTATAATGCTCTTAGCCCCAGGCCACACTAGGCTGTAAACGAGCGTTTGGCTAGTCTCAAACAGGACATCGACATTAATTCAAATTCTAGAATTATAAAATTTGCACATCAACATCTTGTGCGAAAATTCTTTTTTTAATTAAAAGTCTTGTTTGAGGCTAACCAAACGCGCGTTTCCAGCCTAGTGTGGCCTGGGGCTTAAGGTCTACTGGCTAGCATAACCAATGGACAAATCTGCTCGGGATTAAATTGAATTTAATCTCTCACGTGCATTTAAAAAAAAAAGAATTGTGGTTCTAAAAATAAACTTTTAAAACGCACGTGAGATTAAATTAAGTTTAAATATTTCTTTTATAAATAATTTATAAAATTTAAAAAGTTTATTTTAAAGGTAAGAAGACATCCAATTGTGTAGCACATTTTTTTGTGTTAAATTATCTATATTAGTGTGTGCAAACTTATCCCAGGCAGATTTGTCAATTGGTTATGCTAGCCAAAAATAGCCAGTTTAGATCCTATTAAGTCACGTCTAACTAAATTATACCAGGCAATTTCCTGATATGCTTAGCGCTACAATATTATTTATTTACTACAAAAAATTTATTGAGAGTTACTATTTGCTCTGTTTTTGTAGTTAATACAGTGTACGTATAAATTTCAGATTCTTTTAAAAATAACTTGTAAACGTATAATTAATTAAAGTTAACTTGATTATTCCTGACAACTCTCAAACATTTAGATTTTAGACATTTTAAAACAATTAAACTTTAGTAAAATATATATTACTCACTTCACAGCTAATTAACCATGCATTAACCATGCATGCTCGTTTTACCTCATCTGTTGGCAAGTAATGAATCGTTTATGAATACTTGAATGGTGCAACCAATACATTTTATTCTTTTATATTACATGTATATATGAACATCTGATTAAATAGAACAATTAAAACAAACGTAATACTATTTCAACAGTGAAAATATGTTCGGTTGCAAATGTCTCCGTATAAAATTCAAATGCATACGGAAGTGCACGCACTGTTTTTCACAATAAAAGAATGAAGTCCGAATGTTAGCCTATTGCAGCTGAAAAAAACATTGACAATAGAATATGTGTGATTCATTGCATTTAACTTTTCATATTAAAAATCCTGATTTAAAAATAATAACTTCGTGTCATGAATTACGATTACACATTAAATTGGGTTAAAGATGTGGGTATATGCAACAAGTGTTTATTATGATGTTCTTCATATCCACCTTCAGTATCGTATACAAGTACATGTAATGTATGCTCATAAAACGTTAAAATATAGATTTCATAAGGTTATTTATTTAACTTTCTTCGATATTTCATTATTTCGCTTTTGCAATAATTTCACGTCAAAAATGGGTCCTTTCCCTTCATATGCTGTCGGATTACGAAACGATCCTGCAATCCTATCCCACAAAGTAAAAAACTGTCCATAGTTGTAATTGTAGTAGATGTGATGATCCGTGTGGTGAGCAGAGCCATTGACAAAGTACTTTAATGCATTAGGCACCCTGTAATCGCCATCGTGGGTGGACACTGTCCAGAAGTTGACAAAAATGAATAGAACCACATAGGAAATTTTGTGCATGGGAAAAATAAACACGTAAAGATGATAAGGAAAACCCTGTAAAAATCCATCCAAAGGATGAAATGCATGACTAGCGAATGGCGTTGGTACGATCCATTTGTGATGAATTTTATGGAAGTGTTTGTAAAGTAATCTGTGATGCAAAATGCGATGAATCCAGTAGATGAGCGTATCAGTGAAGAAAATTAAGGATACAGCGTTTATAATTATTCCAATTGCACCTGTAATTAAGATCTAGATTAAGATCATATGCATGTAAGCATTGGATGACAAGTACGTTGCATAATGTATACTGGTATACTGTAAACTTGCATTCCCAAACAGTTGCATACATGTATACATATGTTACCCTTGTATATATACTTTTTTAATTTGAATTCCCCATTATTAAACAGATGAACCACATTACATTTTAACAAATTTTTGTCTGCATATATATTTTCTTCAACAAATTAGGCGTAGAAGAAACAAAGAAAATTCATTTATAATGCATAATGCCTTTCAACCTATTTCTGTCTTGACTTAGATGAGATAAAAACTCGGACAAATTGTTTGAATTCATTTAATTACTTGTACACATTAAAAGAGTGACGTCTTTCAGAGGCTAGAAATATGTTTTCTAGAAATTTTCATGTCACTGAAGCTTAGAAACTGAATGCCCCCACTCATGTCGTAACGGCGCTTCATTTACCATACGTTTTCATGTGGCGTTCGTAACGGCGCTTTATTTAAATGCCGCCAATGGTGTTCATGATATAAAAAATCGGTTTTTGGGTTTTTTTTAAAAAAAAAACAGCATGTCAGCTGTTTATCCACTTAGAACGAATGCACGCATCTATATCTTACCAGAAACTTATCCGATTTTTATTTCGTTTAAGACTAAATAGAAATTTTGACAGTGACTAATGTTTTGTTTATATGCAATTTGAGTAATAGACAGGACATTAGATTTAAATTTTCAAACTACCAAATTTTATATCGCAGACGTTATCGTATAAGCGACTGTATCCCCTAATTTCGAGTAGGAAAACGAAACTGGTTATAAAGCCCATTATTGGAATTGAACTTAATGTACAAGCAATTTCTTGTCTTATTTGATTCTGGAAAAAAAATTATTATTATTAATAAAGTTATTAGTATAATTGATGTGATTTACAATTAAAGTTCAAGAATTAAAACTTCAAACTATTCTTAAAAAGTAAATATGGTCAAACGTATTAAAATATTTTGATACTTTTTTGAAAATAATTGCTAATAGCGGTTTCAAAATTTAAAAAAGTTACTTTGATATTCGACATTTTAAAAATTTGCACAAAGCTGAACTATTGTCAACAATTTATACTTATCGTGGGCCTAGTATTAACGATTTTAATTACCTTCAAGAATCGTGGATGTTTCATGAGTTTATGATCGTAAATGAAGTAGTAACTTAGTGTTGCAAGTAAAATATACATTACTGAAACTCCTAATATTACAATCAGATTGAGGGACAAAACCTGTCGATAAACGTCATCTTCTGCCCAATTTTTTGGATAAAAATAAGGCGTTAGCAGGTGATAATCAAGATAGTTTAACGCGTAGTCCATGATTTTCCAACAGTGGTTTCGGAACTAGTGCTGAAAATAATAAAAAAACTTTTAAAAAGGGTTATTGTTCTGTTTTGTTATTTATATTTATTTCTGCTCATATATTTCAGTCACGTTGATTAAAGCAAATCGAGTTTTGCTCGACAGCTCTCAAATTTTTATAACAGAAAATATTAACTAGTGTAATTATTATTATAAAAAATTAAATAAATTATTATAAATATATAATATATAAATAATAAATATTATTATTATAAAAAATTAAACTTACGAGTGATCTTTCGTACTAAAATGTAGGCACCTCACAATTAATATCAACCTCGAGTTGCAAGTATTTTTGTATTATATTCAAGTGAATATATGTAGGTCCCTATGTGTGGTGCAACCATTGCAGTACGTGTTGGATGGTGTACTTTTTTTATCATTCAATAATATGACTAATTACGACAGAGACATCTGATTAAATAAAGCAACTAAAGCAAACAGAATAATGCACTATAGAAAAATTCAGCTTGGCAGCAAATGTCGAAGTATTAAAATGAAATGCAATTGGAAAACACGTATTCCCTAGTAATATAAGAGAAGTCATTTCTGATACTACTTTCCCTAACCTATAGCTAGTTTTTTTCAAAATTTCCAAACCTTGTGTTTCACAATGTGATCCCATTACGTGTGAAAATTTCATATTAAAGCACAGACATTTCCGTGGCATGGATCTCATTAGCATTTCTCCAATAACATATGGATACGGTCAAAGATACGGTCAAAGAAGGTTAAAACAGATTTCATATTCTCATTTATTTTGCTTTTTTCGACATTTCATTATTTCGCTTTTTCAATGATTTCACGTCAAAAATGGGTCCTTTGCCTTCGTATGCTGTAGGATTACGGAACGATCCTGCCATCCTATCCCACAAAGTAAAAAACTGTCCATAATTATAATTGTAGTAGACGTGATGATCCATGTGATGAGCAGAACCGTTGACCAAGTACTTGAACGCATTGGGCACCCTGTAATCACCATCGTGGATGGACACTGTCCAGAAGTTGACAAAAATGAACAGAACCAGATAGGAAAGTTTGTGCATGGGGAAAATAAACACGTAAATATGGTAAGGGAAACTCTGTAGAAATCCGTCCAAAGGATGAAATGCGTGACTAGCGAATGGCGTTGGTACGATCCATTTGTGATGAATTTTATGCAAATGTTTGTAAAGTAATTTGTGGTGCAAAATACGATGAATCCAGTAGATGAGCGTATCGGTGAAGAAAATGAAGGAGATAGCATTTATAATTATTCCAATTGAACCTGCAATTAAGCGATTAAGAACAGTAAAATAGCTTGTATAACCGTCTGATGAAGTGCTGCACTATAACTATTTAAGGAAATTTCTTTAGCCTCAAATGATATGGTATGTCCATATAGCACTCAATATTGGGTTGAATTTTAACCCAGGCAACGTTTTTAGTGTGTAATGTATACTAGGTCGCTGTAAATCTTTTTTTAAGAAAACATAGCTTATCATCTGTATATGTTGAATTAATCAGCTGCTGTGCTGACAGTTTTCGAAACAGCTGTATAAATGGATTTTTTCATGCACAATAAATGCATACTGAAAATGACACATACAAACCACTTATGTGTATCAACAGTCATTGATCTTGAATTCAAGTCACTGCTAATTGGTAATTTTCATATACATTACAGCGGACAAAACCTTACCCAATTTGGTATCGCTGATATTGTCATACAAACGACTGTAGCCCCTAACTTCGAGTAGGAAAATGAAATTGGATATGACACCCATCAATGGAATTGAATTCAATGCACAACCAATCTCTTTTTTTATTTGGTTCTGTGGATAAAAAAAATGTTATTTTTAATAAAAAAAACTGGTAAAATTGTAAAAAAAATTAAGTACACATGTATCTATAAATGAATTTTTTTTTAATAGAATAACTACCTTTAAAAATAGTGGATGCTTCATTAGGTCCTTATCGTAAATGAAATAGAAACTCAGTGCTGCTGGTAAAAGGTACAACACGAAGCCCCCAAAGTTGACAATTATGTTGAGAGACAAAAGTTGCCGCCATATGTCATCTTCTCTCCAAGTTTCCGGATAAATGTAAGGAGTCAATATATGGGAATCAGCATAGTTTAAAATATAGTCCATGGTTAGTCAGCGACATAAATGTAATTTTCCGAACTAGTGTTAAAAAGAACAAAACAATACAGTCAGTATATGTAGGTGATTTTAAAGCCAATATCAGCTATACAATTAAACAATAAGACAAGATTCAGATTTCTTCAGACTAAATTTCTGTGGAAAACGAGTGGTTCAAAGTCAAGAGGTTTTCCTTGAAAATGACCTCAAACCTACAGTATAATGTACAGTTTATGTACATGTGTACAATAAATAACTTTCAGACTCACTTCCAAAATAGCTTAGAATAAATGGACAAGGGGCGACCACGTACTCACAGCCTGGGGGGGCCAGTCTATGGCTGCCTAACTACAGTGTACAGTCCTGTACATGTATGATGTATCTCAAGCAGGTCACGAAAATAACCAAAAAATGTCAAGATTTAGTAAAATATAAACTTACGCAGGACCTTCTGTGAATCACACGAATAAAATTGGCAAAAAATCAAGGTTATGATATACTAATAATATCACAACCAAAGCAAATGATTACAGTATACTGAAAAACTATATGATCAGACTTCACACCAATGTGATAACGATGTAATTCAAAGATTGCGTAACCAACTCCATATACAAGTGGTTGCTGCCACTGAGGACGACGAAGCCCACAGTAGTGTTCCATCCATTTTAGACAAGACTATTCGGTCTCTAATGGCCTAAGGGTAAAAACCATCTCATTGGTAAAAACAGTGTGCAGCATAGAGCATGACATGGCCTTGAAATGCTGCGTTTCGATTGGTTTTCCGATTGCCCAATCGTAACGCTGCATTTTAAGGCCATGCCATGCTCCACGCTGTTTTTACAGCCTCCCTTAATGCCCCGTTAACTGATTTACCTTAACGAGAACGCATTGGAAAAACATACAGTGCTATTAAAGCAATCCCTCTAATAGAGGGATTGAGCACGCCTGCCTTAATGCTCCCTTAATGCTAACCACATTGACAGCAATGTATGTTATTCAAATGCGTTCTCGTTAAGCCCCGTTCTCACGGAGCCAATAAAGCCGCGACTTTTCTGTCACGATTGCAAACTCTATCGTGCGAACAGTTTTTCATGTCACAGTCGCGGTGCCGTGACCGGACTGTCGCATATCAAAAAGTTTTGATATGCG
>JAQGCC010001578.1:0-22753 GCA_034698905.1 Xestoiulus laeticollis | reverse complement strand
TTTGCCTGACTTTTCTAGCAAAAAGGCAATTTTTTCCTGACTTTGCCTGACATTATTTTTCTTGCCTGACTTTTCCTAACATTTCCTGACTTTTCAGAAACTGGCAACCCTGTGTATATATACAATGGTGTTGTAATTTTTCTCTGCACTTTATCTCCATCATGTTATCAAGTCATTGTCGTCCTGGACTATAGGAACAATCCCTTTGATATGAGTGCGTTGCATGGGATACATATGCATCACTCAATTTCACAACCAGAAACGTCGGCCAAAACCTAAATATCAACGCCACAGCCCATTCATCATTTCGAAAAATCAAAAGGGTATAATCTAGCGCGTTTTGCATCAGATCTTAATCTTGTGCCATTTGAAATTTGCATTAGAGCAGTGTTCGCCACCACCCTCTACACGTGCAAATGGAAAAGCTCGAACACGTGCACATACATTCTTGCACTTTTACGTTGTAATCCTAGGGATGACCTCTGGCTCTCCGTGGGCCCACCACCCACAGGTTAACAGATGGATTATTAAATCCACGTTGCCCGCTCTCGGTGAACGAAACAATTGGAAGAGAAGCTGTGGGGTGCTAACACCAGGGTGACTATTCGTGTCACTGTCAAAAACAAAATGGCTTTGATTAATTAGTTTCTGATGCTGCCGCCTCACCGTCCACAAGAAAATTGCAGGTGAGTAATTTCAAAGTTCATGGCCGGAGACATGAATTGGTTCGCACGCGTATACAATCAATGTACATACAACTTTGGTGCTCATTATTTCTATTATTTCTTCTATAGTTATAGAGATTCTTGCAATTTTTTATGAAACTGAATCCCTATACTCAACCTTTACTGGCAATTCAAAAATGTTGCTACATGTAATCGATTCCAGCTTTTAAAAATTAGTTTAGTATAAAACTTACTGCCATCACTGCACCAATATTTGTGTATAAGCTTGTTTCCAATGAATTAAAAGAAATATTTTTGATGCTTTAGCCACGTGCATTTTTTTTTCAAATTAAGCCACATTATAAAATGGGCAAAATCCCATGCAAATAGTCGCCATCAAAGCAGAAATCCGAACTATAATTTCCGTAATGGATATAGCCATAAGCGATTAAAATTTCAATGTAAAGATAATGCTGATGCCAACTATATGAGGCAAGTGATTAGCCGACTGATAAATGTGGATAAATTTTTTTACACAACATGACCTTTTCATGACGCTGGCACTCTTATCCACATAAGGCACTGACTGAGTTTAGATGAAATAAATTGAATTGTATTAAAACTGAATCATCGTGCTATAATACGAACACATGAAACTGTTGCAAGTTCCCATTGCCATCTGATTACAATATGTCTCGGAAAGTGGATAAAGTGGAGAAAAGGAATAAAACCAATGTATGCCATTTAATAATCATTAAGCCAAGTCTACACTGCCATGGAAAACACGAACGATCCAATGAATCTGCTTGAATGGAAATATATTGCCATGTGTGTGGGCACCACCTGAAATTTTTAAGGAGCTATGGAACATGAAGGTTATAGGAAAAAGCTATCATGACTGATTATATGCATAAAAGCTGCTATGTGGCAAAAGTCTACCTCGATAGGGTCCATATTGAATGGTATAAAGTCAAGTATTTTAATTGTATACACTGTACTAAAAAAAATGCAGAGTTCTTGTATACAGAAATCTCTGATGAATCCTTCCAGCCGACAAAAGTTGCATTAGCATTTTGTTTAATTCCGGACAATCCAAATGAGTGAAGCGAGCTTTAAAACGCTTATTATGTTTGAAAGATTAATTAATTTTCCAGTTGGGTTGCACAAATACCCATCTGCTGTTCGCATGAGGTCGTGTTATGGTCACTCGCAACCTCTTGATTTATAATGAGGCTACAGTCCACGCTTGATCACTGGCGTGTCTCCATTTCTTATGATTAAGGGCTGGCTTAATATGCCATCTATTATTTCGATATCAAGGGCACGTCAGGATGGCAAGTGTTATTTGTTGGAAAGTTAAAGGGCTAGATCAGGCTGCGGATTAGAAAAGGGGGAATGAGCACGTGCCACCTAAACATGCATATTAAGTAGCAGAATTGGTGGCGGTTGTGGTATACTGTATAGGGGAAAGAAGAGAGGGAAATGTCCCACACACAACAGCCACAAACTACATGTACATGTATCTATGAAACGCAAAACAAAATAAAAAAAATAACAATCGATACAAGCCACATCTGCCACTTTGACCAAGCAGCCAACAATTCAGCCAATCATTTTTACATAGCGGTTGCCTGAATGCATAATAAATGGCGACCATTTGTCCTCTCCATAATTTGGTAGACACGACAAGGAATGCGATGAAAATTCTGCATACAAGAAGCTGCAAATGTTAGCAAACTAAAAGCTTTGGGAAAATTTACATTAATTACTCTCATTTAAATATTGGCATACAATGAATTGCATGTATAGTTTTAAATATTAACTGTCTTGCATAAAGCAATGCCAATGACATACAAGTTTAGTTGAGCTTTAATTAGGCAGTCCAGGCCAATTTATAAAAATGTATAATCTTACAAATGGCTCTTCTTCTACAAATTGCTTATTTTTATGCATACTGTAGTTTATTACATATCGAAGAATATGTGGCTGAGATTTGGTATTTAAATTTGATTAAGTCCAGGCGTATATACAGAATAATCTTTAGATGCATTTCTACCTTGGAAATTCAGAAAAAGTTTTCTTGCTTTTTGCATATTGAATGGAAGGCAAGCAGTTTAATTTTTGTAATGACTTTTGGCCCACAGAATTAAATAAAGGTTGAACACCTTGGTGCTTAAGGTTAAATACGACGTGGGAGCTTGCTGTCCCATGCGTTGAGCACATTATATGCCTATGTATAGCACTAAACTGTCCATTTTGTTAAAATCCGACCAAAGCTAGAGATCATGAAATTGCATGAGATATGATGAGAGGAATAAAATCATGGAATTTAACGCAATCTATAAGCTACTCCAATGCTATTAAATGCGAAATTATTGGGACATACTACTATGGAATTGTAATACATGTACATTACTTATACACACAACATTGACCTATCATCAGCAATTTTTCAATACGGCATCTATGTAATGTACATGTACATGTATGTGCAGTAAACCTTGGGTTACAAGGTCAAAAACCAATGGAGAAATTCTGTGATTTATTAGGCCTACTATTATTTGGCCCATTGATTACAATATGATCACAGAAACAATTAATCTATTGTTTTCAAATAGTTCGAACTGTTTTAATTTATTGATCAATGATCCAGCCAATTAAATATTATATATAGGCCTACATTCCATGTTTCAGTCAATAAAAAGTTAATAGAATATGGAACCAATAGGTTTATTCGCTATGGAATTTTTGACCAAGGTAACGCATTCCCTTTAATTTTCAGATTTTATTGCACACAAATTAATGGACGAAATAACATATGTAGCTATGCACAAGAGTAATTTGTTAAATATTTACATTACATCGTATCATAATGACCACTACCTGCTAGTACATGTACATGTAGATAGTAGGCCTATAAATGTACAGTGTACATGTTGTATGTTCATTTTCCCAATTTTTCATCAAATACGATAACGGCGTAATCAGCTGTTTTCATAAAAATTAACATTAGTAAGCATAAACTTCATTTTTACCACAATATCATAACTAACAGTCGCATTTAATACTTATATAACGATGAAACAAATGAAAGAACATCTAGAAGTGAAATTTACCTTCGAATACACGGTAATCGGAAAGTAATCGACCGCGGCACGTGTACTTCTTCAAATCGAATTCCATACGTTTAAAATGGTTCATAAATTCTCTTTTAGAGGGCGACACCGATCAGGCTTATGCAATCATTGCGCAAAAATTCAAAGGATGCTGCAGCCATGATCTACTTCAACCAGCACCTGAATAAACATTGATACTGCTCTTTCATCCAAGACCCCTGGATATTAAATCATGGATTACGATTACCGCGTAATTTGACCGGGCAAATAGCACAAATCCGAGCAATTGTTTATAGGTTTCAATTAGGTTTTTATGATGGTAGAGACAGGGGAGAATTGGCACTTTGGCTTGGTCAGTAATAACAGTACCAAGGAAATCCCTGATATCAAACAAAAATCCCAGAAAAATGACAGGGTCAAAAGGGAAGGTCAAATTCCCAGTGGCCAAAAATGTACCAATTTCCAATTGCATTAAATATGGATCACATGTATTTTACTATGAAAATTGTTAGCATGAGATCTTCGTGGCATTTTTAGTGAAAATAAAATCTTTGTTTTTGCATGTGTGGGGAAATATCAAATTTCCGGTTAAACGGACAATTGCGCACATTGAAAACTCCGTATATCCAAATATTTGGCACTAACTGACCAAATTGGAGGTTAAGTTAATTTGTTTGTGTTGTTTTCCATATGCCAAAATTATTTATTGCTAAAATAAAACAAGTAAACCTGACCAGATATAATCAAAACTACATGTATGTGAAACGAAAACGTATTTTAGGGGCTGTACAAAATTAGCTTAACACAATTTAAAAATGGAATTTCTAAACTTGGAAATAATGTAGTGAAACAATAATCAGAACTGCAACAAAATATTACTAAAAAACTTTTTGGGACAAGTTTCAGCTGTATAAATATCGCAACATTAGCGATTATAAAAATAACAAATAATTTAAAATTAGAATTTGAAAAAAAACTGAAATATAATAATCATTTTTAGTTTCACAAATAATCTAAAAATTGCTACTATAAAGAAGCCATTATTTTCTAAAGTCCCCAAGGAAAATTATGGGTGTATATTATATGCAAATACGCATGCGTAAGTAATTTCAAGGGATTTGAATTACGCATTTTATTTACCATTTAATAATGATTTATCACAGACAAACTGTGATGGCTAATGGCTGCTGCAAACCTTTTTGACCTCAATAAGAGAATGCGTGCTAAATGTATTTTAGAAAATAGAAGAAAAAAATATCATCATTTACGCTAATGGATCTATGGAGCTGTCATTAGGAGAGAAGGTTAAAGGTTGTGTCTGCGGGAAACGCGTTGCTGGCACATCACATTTCAGAATACGTTTTAAGGAGAAGGCGAGGAAACATTTTCACGTCATACATTACTTGTAGGGAAACATCATGCTGTAGAATAGATAATAGCTTTTAGCATCAATATCTACGACGTTGAAAGCACAGATTGAAAGAATAATCTAAATTGTATCTTTAGCAACACTTCACCAGCAATTACATTTGAGAAGGGGAATTAAGCTGGAAGAAAATAAAAAAAAAGTCAATTTCATGAGTTTTATCAAAAATGCAACCATGCAATGTTTTTTTAGGATAATTCTGAGAAATTTTGTTAGGGACTTCAAGATGAATTCCTCGATTTTCATCGACTTTTGTCAAAAAACAACATTTACAAAAAATTTTGAACTGAATTTTTTGCCAAAACAAGTTCACCATTCACGAATTTAAATTCATTTAAAATTGTATTAAAATTAAGAGTACATTAAGATCATGAAATTAAAAACTGACTGTAAACTCATTTATTGTGATTAAAATAAAAGAGCAATCTCTTATTTTTGCAAATGGGTAAAAATGTTAAAAGTGGTAATAAGGAATACTCCTCACAACCAAATTTTTCTTGTGTGCAACTTTCCAAGAATCCGAATTTCGATAGAAGTTTACTTTAGCCGGCTGTACTATTTTCTAGCCTCAAATGCAGGCCTAGAGATGAGCAATTTAAATAAAACAAGAAAAATGGAATTGACGAAAATTGTAAACCCTGTAAACCGAAGGCTAGGTTCAGTTAGGCAAAGTAAGGTTAAGTTAGAATCCCTCTCCTAGAAACCACAGGTTAGGTTAGGTCAGAATCCCTCACCTAGAAAACGGACCGGTAACACCACGAGCTCTGCATGTAATTGCTTATGTCGAGACCTGCATTGTAGGCTACATAACAGTTATAGCTGGCTAAAGTAAACTTCTACCCGAATTTCCAAAGTAAAACTTTTTATACATAGGAATCTTCATATGATTATTTGCATTTGCTTTTATTTATTGCACATAACTCAAATACTTCACATATCAAATAATAGAAAACGTTAAAGTACACTGGCAATTTTTTTGTTTCAGTTTCATATCGAATTTTTTTTACATTTTTATATATTTTTATACAAATGTGACTGAAATATATCTTGGCATATTTTTTTATACATGTTGTACTTTGGTTTCTTTAGCAGAGAAAACTATGGAAAAGAAACAAATTGGCAAAAATTGGGGAAACTAGACAAAAGCAGAAAACAAAGTCTCCAACTAAAGCGTTTGAGGCACCGTCGATCTTCCCGAGGCATTGTATAGTTTTGTGCTAACATGCTGGCATTACCTTGGATGTGCCAAATAATCTGGAAGAATGACAGCACTTATATAATGTCGACCTTTACACTGCACTATTAAAAAGCATTTAAACACGCCAACATCAGAGGCATATTTCCAGTAAAAATAAATGTGGGAATTCTTCAGGCTTAATTTCACTGACATTACGGGCGAGTTATAAAATATCTATGATGCTCAAATAATAGGCACAGAATTCAATCCTTGTTGGTTTTAAACCACTAAACCATGGAGCTAAAAATCAAGTTTTAAAAAATAACTTGCCAAATGTCCAAAATAGTACAATAAAATGTTAACAGGAAATAATTGTTAATCAAATTAAGGGGTAAGAAAAAAAAGCATCCAGAATCAGATTTGTTCGTTTGTATTAATTTGAAAATCATTTCACAAAATTTGTGCAAAAAAAAAAATTAAATTATATTATTGCTAAAAGTTATTTTACGGAATAACGCAATGGAGGTAGCATCGAACAAATTATGGCCACCGTGTCCATGTCGTCACAGGGATTACTGGGTGAATATTATTTTAGTGTTGATTACACTTTTGAAACTGATTTTGGAGCATAAGGTGTTCTTGAAAAATTAAGCACTAAAAGTTGAAGGCAGAATTTGTGCCTGTGTCAAGACTGACAAAAAAGCATTTTCAGCGCTAATTTTTGCATTTGGGTTTATATAATGAATGTAACTTAAGCCATTAATAATATTTCATGGCAAACAAACAAAAACAATTTGAGGTTTTGCACCAAGGTAATGCCAGTTAAATTAAGCATTATGAATGCCGTGAAGTTAGTTTCCATTCGGGTAAATGCGCAGCACGTAACAATACCGTTTGATCCATCTAAGAATAGAAATTCCAGCACAGCATTAATTTTCGAGTATTTAAGCGGCAACTAAAGAAGTTTAAATGTGAATAAGTGATCCGAAATAAGTTGATCATGCATTTTTAAGAAAAATTCTAGTATTACAAAATATTACAAAAATCGAACAACTTATGCAGCAAAACTCGACTCAAAATTAAATACATGATATAAATATTGATCCTATTGATCTGATTCACCCGGGGTTATTATTATAATTGCATTTATTTTTTTAAAGATTTCTATCCGTTTCTGTTATTTTACAAATAAACCCTTTTAATGGAATGCAGCTGGAACTTAATGAAAATAACCCATAGTTGCCAAGGCCGGAAAATTTTTATGAGTGGCTTATGACTTATGCACCTCGTAGGCTATATGGATATATTTATATGATGTAAGAAACATGAAATGCAGGAAACTCACACAAAAAGCGTGAGACTTGGAATGCTGTGTAATTTCAGTGAATTGCCATGCATATAAGATTGTGAATGTTCTTTACAAGCTCCGAACTTAAATTGCATTATTTTGTAAAATTTTAAACAAATGTTTGGAACAAATTTTTTTAAAAAATTAACCCTTTCTGGATAATAGTTATTTGAGTGGCAGTTACATCGAAAATTAAATCTGCATTACTCATAAAATATTAATTCAAAAACAATGTAGAAAAATAGTTTTGAAAAAGACGAAAAATATGTTAAATTTTTTTTATTTCAACTTATTTTAGCAACTACAATTGAAATTTATTCAACAAAAACGGTTTACATTTTTTATGTTTTTCGTTAAAATTGAAAAAGTTCAGTACTTTTGTCGAATTAAAAATTTAGCAGACAGCATTAAAGTATTGACTTTACTAGCAACTGCATAGAAAATAAAATAATTATTGTGATATTTAAATTGAAATATCTTGAAATAATTGTAAAATGTAAAATCATTGACAAAAACTTGTTCCATAAAGAATCGTTTAAGGTAAAAGTGAAACAATTCTTATGAGAATACTTGGACCAGAAAGGGGTAATATCAATGCAAATAACGGCGCTAAAGTGCATAGCACTAAAATAAATATAAAAAATAAAAAGCAGAATTACCTGACGGAGATCGGAATTTAACATTAAGGGCCTAGAATAGATTTTAGATCCTTAGACGTTTTGATTTTCTCGTAACTATCCAAAAACGCACATTTCACTCTTTCAAAAACATAGTCGTCAAAAACAGACCTAGCTGTATTTGTAAAGTCAAAGGGTTCTGAAAGCGAAATATTTCAAAACTCTTTCAGTAAGTATGTTGACAAATTCGACTGAGGTGTCAATACTTCTTAATAAAATCTTACCTTCTATAGAGAGGCACCGCCACATTCCTGGATTGTTTTTGCGAGCTTTTTGGAACTGACAAGAATGTTTTGGAAGCTTTCTTCCTAAGCGTATCGATATAGCATCCTCATCAAATCTAGGTAATTAAGTAGATGGTAAAAATCATGTTTAAATTCTTCATTATATAAAGATGGAACACTGAGTGTATAGCAAAGAAAGAGTACATACTTAAAATTGTTCGTGAAGTAATCAAAAAACCCTACAAGTAATTGTCCAAGTGACTGAGTATTGGTCGAGGGTGGAATGTGCAAAGTTTCATCCAAAACTAGGCATGATATGACGGAATCGGATAAAAACTTGGTCTAAAACATAAAAAAAAACAATAAATAAGCAAAACTTTAAAATTATTCCAGGAGAAATATCAAATTCAAGATAATCATTAAAAATCAATTACAGGAAACAGTTTCTGTAAGCATGGTAATACAGGTGGATTTACACCAACTGTAAATAGAGACAAAGTTATTACATCCAATATGTAATCACAGTTGGATAGTTTTCCATAGGATTAATATGCAAGAATTTTCCGTACTTACACTGCAAGTAATGAATTACCATCAGCGCCAACGAATAACTGGAAATCGTCATATTTTTTGCATCATTGATATTGCAAGCCCTGGCCCATAGCTTCACAGTTAGAACCAAAGGCCGAACTCTCCAATCCACTGAAACAAATAAATTAAAGAGTTAGCATTACTTAGCAACCCATATTATTACAAAAGGCTGCCTAAATCTTACATCTACAATGGTAAAACATTTCCCGACTTCAGACAGGAAATGTGAAACATTTTCTCAAGTATTTGAAGAAAGGCAAACAGGCCATCCACACAAGGTTTGATATTGGTCGAATGTATTACATACACATATCAAAAAAACTTACATTTTGAGTAACTGTTTAGAAGATGAGTATTGCGTATGGTCACCGAATTATTAACGTTTAAATCTACTTCTACGCCACTGCAAAATTAAAATTAAGCTTGAAATATTTTTCCAAGAATGCTATACACAGATGCCAAAATACCAGTGATTGTTAAAAAAAATTAAAAGCAAACAAACTTACCTTACAGAATCGGTAAACTTCAGTATTGGTACTTTTGCTCTTATGAGTTCCACATTTTGTACAAAATCTTAAATGAAAGTAACAATTAAACATTTCGTTTTTTTTTAAATTGTTCAGAAAAAATGTTTTAATAAATTAACTTTACCACATTGCTTAAAAACTTTTTGTATATGCTTCAAAATATTAATAGCATCAATTTTCTGATCGATCTAGTGTAATAAAGAAAATAGAGATTTAACCAGTACAAAAATTAAATTTTAAATTAAATAATTTAAAATGAAACATACATCAGAGTGCCTCAACATTAGGCACATGTCAATATCACTGGTATCGCAACCAAATCCATTCATAGATGACCCAACGACATAAAGCCCACATGCTAGACAAAAATATTTCATGAAAAAGGGAATTTCTAGTCAAAAATGGTTTTGAAAAATGATAAGAGAACAGTTACTCACATGGAAAAGGTTCGTTCAGTATGTGGAATAATACGTCCCGAAGACGCATTTTCCTATTGTACATATCTTGAGACTGTTTGTTCGAAGAGAACTTGTCCCACACATCGGTCGAAAGCTAGAAAAAGTATCGTGGTTTAGCTTTTACACACAGCTACAATCAACTTTGGAGTTTTATTTGTATACAAACCTTATCCCACTCATCGTTTTTGATCAGGTTTTTTGGTGGAGGCTCACAATGATGCTTGTTTATTTGGGGGATCAAAGCTTTGGCGTTTACAGACTGGTTTACAACGGGTGACACAATAATATTCACATTTCCCCTATTTTTCACCGTTATGTCGTTGTCAACGGGCTTTCGTTTGGTGGCGGTGCAACAGATTTCATTGTCAGGCTCTGGGCTATTGTAACCTGATCCCGACGATGCACTTGAAACATCTAGATGACGCCTAATTAGATGAGAAACATTCAACTAATAGTTTAAAATATATTTTTTTAAAAATGCTGGATAATAAGAAAGAAATGGTTAAACACGTGATTCAAAAACGCAACTACAGAGCAAATTTCTCTTCTTCGTATATTTTATCGCTGCAAAGTCCAAGATGATAAAGTTTAAAAATGGTATAAAAGAGGCCACGGGACACTTAATTTTACCTCAAGGAACAACTGGTATTATAAATAAGTTGAACTGCAATGGATGCAAACGTGACTTACTTAACTCCTTTGTTGTCCATACCGTTTGAAGATTCGTGCCTTTTTATCGGCGTGCAGTCTTTACCAGGATACACATTCGGTGTTAGCGTCTTGGCTAAAACATTTTTTTCATAATGCCGCATTCCTCCCAGCTGTTTCTGCGAACCACCTCCGTTATTGTATCGCCCGTTGTGATTCGGAGATGGTCGGTAGCGTCCATTTCCTTGATAGTTATTGCTAGAACCAGAAACTGTTTTTTTGCCATTTCCTCCCTTATTACACCATAAGGACTTTTTAAGCGAATACTCCATGTTAGCAATGTCCAAAGCCGTTGGGGCAGCTAACAGAGCCGTAGCGTTTGTCATCGATGGATCTAGACCCATGATCGGAAATATCTCTGGACCACCCGTATAAAAAGTAACCGAATACGGTGGCGGAGGACTTCCATGACTCATCATTTGGGCTAACAACCACTGTGAGGGAATATGGGTACGATACATGGGAAAAGCGATTCGAACAGCTTTGAATTGCTGACGAAACTAGTGATTCGACTCCGAGCAAACAATTCAAAATTGCGAAGGATGTAGAAGGAAAAATAAGATGTTTAGGCAAGTAATACAAGAGCACGTGCAGCATAGGTTTCTTCTGCATGCATCAAGCGGCATTCAATGGAGGGCAATCAAGCAATTGGAGTTTTTCCTGCAAGAAACGGCAAACGAAAAACTAAAAAATACATGCTCATTCTCTCTTTTATAAATACCGTTCCACAGATGTAAATTTACCCGTTTTTCTGTATTTTATGGCAAACATACTACTATAATATACTAGCATATCCCAATTTCAATTTCGTCGGGGAAAATGATAAAATATGTGCTCAAAAACCATATAGATAATAATAGAGGGATTGAGCACGCCTCCCTTAATGCTTCCTTAATGCTAACCACATTGACAGCACTGTATGTTTTTCCAATGCATTCTCGTTAAGGTAAATCAGTTGACGGGGCATTAAGGGAGGCGTGCTCAATCCCTCTAATGATACATCTGGGAGCGATTGATCGAGGTTTCACCGTAAAGATTTGGCCAATATTTAGCAAAACTACCTCAGCAACAAATTGCTTATTTTCATTCTTTGAGCCTCCTTGTAGTGACAACATCAGTATAACTCTACTTGAACCAGTCGTGTTTCAAAAATAAAAAATGTTCATCTGTAGTAACAGCTAAAATAAGACAGGGCTGAATTCAAGGAGGTGCGTTTTTAGCAGGAATTAAAAGCAACCAAAGCAAAGATGGGGTATTAATGTAACTCCATTTTAGAGATAATGGAATTTGTCTGGAAAAAAAAGAGGAATTAAACCAGAAGGAAATGGATAAACTACTCAAATCAAATTGTATATTCAGAAGGCACTTGTCAGGAATATCTTATACCAGTTGGCAGAGCTCAATAAATATAAAATTGCATGTATACGTTCTTTTAAAAATGAGTGTGCATGTATGCATGCATGCAGGTAAGCAAACATCGATCAAGGCTAGCTTCTAAATTTTAAAGTATTGAAATTGGTATTGCATTCATACGGTGCGTATTGCATCCAAACCCATTTGCAGAAAAAGAAAAACATTCAAAAATTTTAAAGCAAGTATTTTGATTAGAGCCATTGTTATCAACATTTTGCTCCAAGGACATAATGCATGCATGCTTCCCATGATCGAGGGTCATGCATGTGCACTTGTCAAAATCCAAATGAATAATAAGTCAGAATGAATACGCGAAACCAAAAGCAAATTGAAATAAGATGAAAGAAAACCATTTCAAAAACAAACCTGGCGATATCTTTAGTTCATGTTTCACAGCGAGCCTAAACATAGCAATTCTAAAAATGCCCCACTAACATAGAAATGAGTCAAATGACTACCAGAAAAGTTCAAAGCAGCTTTAGCAGGGGCAAACAGCTTGTCCCGACATCTGTTGTTGTTTTTGAACACTAAGGGAAAATTACGGAAACTGGTAGGTGCCATCGGTAAATTAATTTGAAGAAAGGGGATTTCCAACAGCACTTTGAATGTCACGTTTGCGGGAAAAAATTGCTAAAGAATTAAAATGAAATATTTTTACCTTAACTCGTAAAAATTACGCCTTCATCAAAGGAATAAATAGCTTCTTACCACATTGAACCCGGAATCTTTCTGCTTTAATGGTTACCGCACATGTGTGCCCCTGAATGTTATGCCACCTTCTGGCATTAAACAGAACTAATGAAAGCAAAACAAACAAACAAAATTTAATTACAGATAATTCCGAATAGGATTCTAAAATGAATATAAACATTCCTTACATCCCTTCCAACGTAATGTTAACTTGACCAATACTTTCCAGTTCCAAATGTCGAAAAATAATAAAATATTGACATGCACTGCATGCATGCAGCCCAGCTAGGTCGATCAAATTCCATAGAAAACAATATAGAAATTCTATTGACTTTTCCTTGATTTTGTATTGGCTGGATCATTTGACAATACTTTAAAACAGTTAAAACCAACAGAAAACAAAAGCATTTTTTTCTATGATCCTATATAGTAATATTAAACTATCAAATAGAAATCAATGGGCCAAATAAAAATGTAGACCATATAAGTGGAAAATTGGTATTTTTAATGTTTTATTTTTCAATTTTTCTTATATATTAAAATAATATTTAAAATTGTAAGGTGAAGCTGAACCCCATACTTTACTGATATATGCAATAAATATGGAAATTATTTAAAATACTTACTAATTAGTTATTCATTGTGGAATATAACTCGTTCGCCATACACTGAAACGTAGATAAATTATAGGATTTTCAAGTGTATTTATAATACTGTTCAAAATGGAATTTTATAAAAAAATACATGGGGAAAAAAGTTAAGTGCATTTACAGACGAATCGTTCTAAAAAATAATTTTTGTCCTTAAAAAAAATCACAATTTTTTTTTAAAAACTTTTAATTTTATAAAATTACACAGAAAATATATCATATTGATCTAAAACAATTTTTGTCATACTGGTAATTAATCAGCAAAATATTCTTTGGCATTAAAAGTGTTAAATTTCATAAAAGATTTTATTTTAGATGGTTTCTGAAGTTTAGTATTGCATTTTTTCAGACAATTAATGGGACCTTCCATCACAGCTTGATTTTTGTTGAAATGGAAGAGAAGGTGATTCCATAATGGATGCTACAAGTAAAAATGAATAAAAAAAAATCGCAACTCGTTCATAAGCAGGTTTACAACTGAGAAAATTGGAAACGATTTACGTACCTTGGTCAGAACTTTTGGATTGCCAATAATAATAAGTCCATAGCGAGCACGAGTAATCGCCACATTTAATCGTCTTGCATCGCTTAAAAAACCTATTTTATTCTGCTCATTTGAGCGAACACAGGAAAAAATGATCAGGTCTTTTTCACGCCCTTGGAACGCATCTACGCTGGCGACTTCGATTTCCTGAAA
The DNA here is from genome assembly GCA_034698905.1 of Xestoiulus laeticollis. Taxonomy (NCBI): domain Eukaryota; kingdom Metazoa; phylum Arthropoda; class Diplopoda; order Julida; family Julidae; genus Xestoiulus; species Xestoiulus laeticollis. The sequence continues at coordinate 8,386 of JAQGCC010001578.1, read as the reverse complement.
AACACATTAATTTCTTCTACATGATAGTGCCATGCACTATTAAAATGTGATATTTTATATAGTAAAAAATCAAAAAAATACTTTTAAAAATTAATAATTATGGAAGTTTTAAATTTCCAAAACAGATATTCAATTTTTATTACAAAGCATTAGCTGTGAATAATAAAAAGTATCAAAATTTACCTGGTAAAGATTATGACTATTAGATTTGCAAAACTCCAAATACTGGGATAGAAAACCACGTTGTCCTTGATATGGAGTAATGATTCCAATTTGGTCTGGTTTCACACCGCATTTTAAAATATGTGAAATAAATTGTTCAGTCAATTCAGCTTCAGTTTGATTTAGAAATGATGTGCCAGAGGTAGCAAGTTCTTCTTTTCCTGCTGTTGCATTATAGAAAAGCATGGGTGTTCCTTTGTTTGGCCAAAACCGTTCCAGTTCTTGTATTTTGTGTTTAGCTTAAGTGGTTTTTAAAAAAAGTAATATGTCAAGCACGATCATATTTTTGATAAAGAAAATGAATTCTTCAAAGATTCTGGGATCAATTCGCAACTTATAACATGTATATTGTAAAAGCAAAGTTATTCCACTTTTTTACTCTACATGTATATGTGCGAAATCTTTTAAATATTGTCTCCCTCGAAAAAATTAAAGAATCCAGTACATGTACCAATGTATTCTGAAAATTAAAACAAAAAAAAAACGTACCAGCATTAACGCCATCCTTTAACTCATTATCATAAAATGAGGCCGATGAAAATTTGCTGAGAACTGGATGCATGCGGTATTGCACTTTCAGCTGAACAAGATGATTTCCAAGTGTTAGGAGTCGTTCAAACAATGATGTGCTTAATCCTGCTTTTTCAGCTGGCCTAGACATAATAACAGGACCTAGTTGGCAGTGATCACCAACGAATGTAACCTAGAAAATAATACAAAATATTTAGCATACATTTGTGATATGTTTTGCATTGAATTTTTCAAAACAAAATCGAAAACTAAAACAAAATGCAATACAGCCAAATTGTTGGATTGTCACTTATGGAATATTATAATATGGAAGAAACAAACCTGTTCGGCTCCTTTCACTAGCGGAATTAGACATTCAGGCTCAGTAGCTTGAGTGCATTCATCAATCAAAATAGAATGGAATCTAAATGTATTCAGTCGAACATCTCCAGTAGAGACACAAGTGCTGCAAATGACGTCTGCACCCTAACATTCCAAAAATCATTAAGCAATTCGATGTCGATAAAGCAAACATATAATTCCCCATAATACTAACTTCAAGTAATTCCTTTTCAAAAGGCCATTTCAGAAAATTGTACCGTTTTTCATCGGCAGGTGACAATTCCCCTACCAGTTGCCTCTCCCGGTGCAGTTTCACCAGTTCTGGAATGTCATTCCATCTAAACCAGTAAAAACCAACGAGGTGAGATATATGGAAGTAATTGCGATTTAGTAGCAAATTATATTCATATTAAATTCTTACCCATCCATTTTGCAAATGCGCACGTGTAAACCTAAGAAGAGCACAGGGGAATCTGTATCTTCCCGAGCCTTTGCAAACAGCCTCACAACCTGAATATAAAAGTGTATGTAACAAAATCGTATGCTAAAAAAACATTAAATAATGGAAATAAATTGATATAAAATTAAATTACATTTAAGCCTGTTGCATGGATTTTAATTGCTAGATTATCTACAGCAGTGTTGCTGGGAGCGCAAACCAGCACAGTGCCATTGCCCTGTTTAGCTAGATGGAACACGAGGCTAGCAGATGTCACAGTTTTCCCAGTGCCTGGAGGGCCCTGATCAAAAGCAAAGAATAAAAAGATGCATTAATTACTTTGATTAATTATGAATACATAATAACATTTTAATAAAAAAAATCTACCTGAATAAGACAGAGTGGACGCTGAAGTGCTCGTTTGATAGCATAAGCTTGGCTTGGATTTAATTTTGGGAGACCTGTAACTGAAAGCTGTTCTGGGATATTTGTATTGAGATTTTTGTTAAAAACATCCTTTCCCAGCATGACATCATAAAGGTATTCAGACATCGAATCACTTTCGCACGAAAAACGCTCCATTGCATTGTACATCCTATGAAAATTGATGTACAAGCAAATTACTTTAATAGGATATACATGTATGATAAACAGAAAGAAATTAAGTAAAAATATATTGTCGATTTAATGATATACATGTACATGTATATGCATATTTTACTTTGTAACATATTATTATAATGATGATAGTTTAAAGTTGAAACAAAATTATGTACGATTTATCATTTTGACAACATTTTAAAAATGACAAAAAAATCGACCTAATTACCTTGAGTAGCTCGTGGAATTGAAAACATTTTCGACAAGAAAATGAGTTGTGAATGCTGTCAAATCTTTGTGAATTCTGAATTGAACGCCTATTTCGTCTTTACCATCTGTTGTCTGATATAGGAAATTGCACATAAAACAATGAAAAAAATCAACTAGATTAATTTCTGGCAAGGATACGTCTTGGAGTCTTCACAATATGCCCAACACGAGACCAATAGTCTTTCGGATCACCCTCTCTATACCGTAGGCGCAGCTCCTTGTTAAGTGATAGATTGATTTCTACAAGACACAGTCATGAACATTATAATTAAACAAAAAATGAAGCACTTTAAAGAACACGAGACATGCAGCAGGCATACCTGGAGGTGGGTTCTCAATAACGAAATAAGCCACAAATCGTCCGTTACGACAATTTTCCCACCGGAGCGTTGTATTATCTTGAAGCTGCACTTTGTTTTTTAATTCGTCCTCATCCTCTTCCAATTGTACCAACTTTGAAAATATCCTTTCAAATTCATCAGCGCTTTTATATCTAGAAATAGAAGACATGTATTACAGTTTTGTAATTTTTTAATGTAATTAAGACTTGTATAGTTCTCTATAGTCTGTATTAGCATAAAGCAAATTAAACTAAAACTCATTAAATTAAGCATAGTTACAATAATTCTACTCATATTAAAGCCAACAACTCACGCTCTAATTTTAGCCTAATAATGTGGGGTGGATAATATATAGTAGGAATAAACATGAAACCTGAGTTTAGTGTTTTCAGGTGGTGTTTGATTGCATCTTCCAAATTCCAAATCATCAAATGTAGCAAAGGGTTTATCCTGTAAATAAACATAAACATAGTTTCATATAAAAACATTTACATCATAATTACAATATGTAATAACCACTTCATGAAACTTAAGAATCTATGAGCACAATTAATCAAAGGTCCTACCTTCCACTTTTTTTCAATAGACTCCAATTGACGTACAGACGCCGGTGTCCTCTGCAAATTATATTTGGAAGATTTCTTCTCAACTAACCACGGTAATAAATACCTATCCTTTATAATTGGTTGCCACTCACATTGACTCCTAAATAAATATGAAAAAATTAAGCATTAATAATCCGGGTTGCCAAATACTATTACATTTTCTAATTGATTGTTAAAGAACTAACAGGTCAACTTCGTTCAATCCAGATTTCTTCTGCAAACCACAAGGAATACGGCACAGTAAAACATAGTAAGCATCAGCTTGATTGATTACAAAACCCAAATCAAAAACGTTTCGGCTTTGACAATGGAAGCAGCCCAATTTTGGAACAACACCTTCCGTGACAGAGTTTTGATGCAGAACTACTTCATTATGGCCGGATTTAACAAGATGCCATATAATGTGGCTAAAAAAGCAAAATGTATAGTTTTCAGTATATAATCATACAATTTGGTACCATATTGAAAAGTTAGTATTAAATATAAAATTCGCTACCTTCCATTCTTATTGGTGGTATTACAAAACCATTTCTTACAGTTACCACATTGAACAATGCAATTAAAATCATCGACATGACAATAGCTACAGAAGACAAATAAATTGAATCAGTAAGAGAAAGTTTCTAACAAAAAAGAAATTTCAATTTTGGTGCATATTTACGCGCATTCTTCGCTAAATACGCATTCGATCGGCTCATCCGAGTCAGCGTCTTCTTCAAATGTCTGTGGAACTGGAAGTGGTCTGCCATAGGTTTTGGGTTGCTATATATATATAAAACAATTTCATAAATAAAGGTCGAAACTAATATATCGACAATGCACAAACAACCAAACTGAACATGAGTTAATTAGCAGAAAGATTAAGTCAAAAATATTTATCCAAGAGGCTACAGAGGTGCAGAAAGCTTTTGTGTAGTGCAAATTAACACAGGAGATGTGGACAAAAATTAACAAGCAGGCAAGGATGCACATAAATATTCCCAAAAAATGGAAAGGCAATTTATGACAACCAACCAAGAATGACGGCCTTTATCAGCTATATAGGAACAGCAAAAGCAGTGATCTGCAAATTCGCAGCTAGCAGTGGACACAGCATCAGCTGGATTGACTTCGGCAGATGAAGCAGTGGCGGAGTAATCTGCCAAAATACATCAGCTTTGGCAGCAAGTTGAGAAAAGCAGCATAAGAGCTTATTGCTTAGATGTTGCACTTACATTTTCCAGACGTTTACCATCATGACTATGCCTTTTTTTAGTAGCTTTTTTCTTTGCTCGTTTTGAAATTCCTTTCTTCTGAGGCTTATCTTTCTTTTTAACCACTTGCCAACCTGACGAAAAATCTTGGTCTTCCAGTGGAATTCCAATGGTTTCTTCGTCTACGTAGTACACAGAATCGTCCTGGCTCGTATCTGAACCAGAATCTTTATCTCCTCTTCTAACCATATTTTTCAACTTCAAAAATAAATAAACCGAGTCAAGTGACAATTAAATACAGTAATTATCAAAAAAAACTCCTGAACAAACTGTTTTTCAGCAATTTAATGTAACAATAAGTTTCAATCAGTTTACTTAAATGAATGGTATATGGGAGTAATCTGCATGTATATTTAAGGTGGAGTCATTATACTTTTACCATTATTTGGAACTGCACAGGCCCAAATCTTTGACTGTATACAAGATGGCAAAACTAATAGTTTTTTCTAGAAAAAAAATGTCCTCATTTCTTTCCTATTACCGTAACAGTTTGAGCTTGAATTACGATGTAATTTCTATTGAATGAAATAACATTAAATATAGGCCTATACCACCTAGCATTATTATTCTAACCAAATTTTAACGTACCGATCAGATGAGATCATTCAGCTATAATAACCAAATCCAAATAAACAATACGGGTTATTATTACCGTATCAAATATGCTTATCTTAAAATCTAATCTTCCTGAATGTCGCAGTGCAAGTGTTTTTGTGATTCAAATGTTTAATGGTGTAATGCATTAAATTCAAAAACATCCATGGATGACACAGGCTTATAGAATTTTATCAGGGTCGCTCCATAAACCTTGTGATCTCAGATAGTGAGCCAAGATTAACAGAAAATTGAGTGTAAATGAACCATAAATTTAAATAATTGCCCCATTTTTTTAATTTGTTGTGTGCACATTTGTTTGTTTGTTGAGATTGTGACACCTAAACTTAGTGATTTAGAGGATTTCAAAGCGAAATATTTGAAAATTAATTTTTTTTAATGTTTTCCAAACATGGCTTAACTTTGTCAGCATAGTCTTGGTCATAAAAATTACAGGACAAATTTGAAAAGCTCCCTGCAGACTTTCTCAAATTCCTTGACATTAGGCCTATAGGTTTTTCCAGGTTGTGGGAGCCCTACATGAAAGCATTTCAAAAATAAGAAAGCGTACCACAAAGCAAGTCCAAGTAGGCTATATTATATTAAACTATTGTACAAAATTAAAAAAAATAACTTATAATTGTGTTTAATTAATTCATTGGAAAATAAGATACACAGTGTATAAATGTTATAGCAAAAACTAAAGTGCAATTATGTTTTACTTGCAGTAAAACCGTATATAGCAGTGACTAGGATTTTAGAACGATTAAAACCAAGAAGACATCTAGTAATTAAATGAAATTGAATAGTTTAAAAGTAAGGAACATTAGAAAGATTAGGCAAATCATAAAAACAATCACTGTCTACGATTCTGTTTCAAAAACGTAAGCCTGAAGTTATTTTGATTACGCGTCTTTTGGCATAAGCGCATTACGTTTAGCGCTACCACTCGGGCCCATTTGTAAACGACGTTCAAATTCAAATTGAAAGTGGCGTGTCATGTAGTAGAAGCGCATCAAGTATAGTGCCACCACACCAGCGCATCTTGAAATTTCCGCCATATTTCAGTGGAATCGCCTGCAAAACGTTTGCCCGGCGAGTTGTTTTCATGCATGATAAGCGGATCTGCTTGCCGTGCACGTTTCATGCTCGTGAGATTGTTTCATACTGTGAATACTATGCACAGCATGACACAAAACAGTGTTTTCAATAACGTATCGTTGTACGACAAACTGTCCAATCTTTCTATTGACCAGAGGTTTATTCGAGTTCGGGGTTCAATCTAATATTTACGGTATTTTTAAACGCAGTCCCTTATACTGAACAGCCAGGTGACGTGTGACGGTATTATTTGTAAAAAAATAATAGCTGTCAGGTAAAATAGTGCCATTGCTGTCGATACACTAATAAAGATAGGCTGCAACAAAAACAAAAATCATGCATGGAATATCCGAAGAAAGTCAATAGACCGGATAGCCAACGAGGAAGCAAACTTCATTTCTGCCTTACGCGGTCAAACAATAAGAAAATAGACACATGGTCTATGATTCCCTGAATAAAGTTTGGAAATTACATCACATCAGCACGTGCATAATTAATTATGAAAAGCCACGATAGGGACTTTGTAGAGCAGCAGGTCTGCTACTCAGAGCTAAAGCTGGATCGAGAGCAAACTATTGCAACTTTTTGTCCTCGTTTTTCTTTTTCTGGCATTTTGCAACGATTACGTCAAACTTAAACAGCGTAAACACCGCAATAACCCTCAGTATGCCCATGCCAAATATCTGCATGGCGAAATCTAAGGCCGACGAAACCGGGGCCATTCCAGCACAGATCACTCTGAGAACCAGTCCGTCCAACCCCACCGTGCTGAAGAATCTTCCTCTCAACATGTCCGTCACAATGATGGCAGCCACGTCTTTGGGCGAAGCGAGGCCGGACGACTCTGAAATCAAACGGGTTTCCAAAGGCTTGGTTTTCTCTTCTTCCGCAAACCCTGGCGTGTCCGTGTCAGGCGGGAACGCTAAGGTTATCTTTATGTTGTAGGGTTTTACCTCGGGCCTTAGAGTTTCGGCGAAACCTCTGAGAGCAAACTTGGCGGCAGAATACGCCGTGTAGCCGTAAACCCCGAGCAACCCGGCCTGTGAGGAAGTGAAGACTATGTTTCCTCTCTGATGCGACTTCATGCTTGGAACGACGGCTCTCGTCACAAAGCAGCTGCCCATGAAATTTACGTCCATCAGGCGCTTAATGTCTTCGATGCTCGTGTCCTCCAACCTAGACGCAATGGCAAACCCTGCGCAGTTCATGAGCACAGCGATAGGACCCAGTTCCTCTTCGCTTTGCTGCACGCATTTTTCAATGGGACCATAGTCACCTGTAATGTCCACAGAGCGGACCATGACCTTCTGTTGGACCCTGTCCAAGCAGTGGTTCTCGACTTCGTTTTTGGCGGCATCAAGGCGTCCTTTATCTCGGGCCAAAAGTGTCACGTTGGCACCTCTTTTAACGACTTCTACAGCGCACCATTTACCAATGCCACTTGATCCACCGGTAATGAGAACGTGTTGCCCCTTGATGGAGGTTGGCTTATTTAAGAACATTGTAGCCAAAACGCTCAAGAGAAATGCTACCACGCACGCCAGTGCAACGCACAATAGACACACCATGTTGCCTCCTGAATCGTTAGATCAGCGAAATTCAGTCTTTCAAAATTTGCCAATACTCACGGCCTCGATTTAGAAATAAACTTGGGTTTAGGTTATTCCACGTAGCCTATATTTCCCTATATTTTGATGCAAAGTTTGCAAACTACACAACTTCGTCTAATGTCTATACACATTGCACACGAAACAGATGTTAGCGACATCTAGTGAAGAATTTGGCAAGCTAAAATTACAGGGTGAGCGCGAATTTTTTCAAAGTAGGGGTGCTCACGATTCTAATCTTAGCTCTTTTTTTATCCGCATTCCGATAATTTTTATGTTACGGAGGTGAAAGGTTAACCCAACAGTATAAATAAAGGCCGTAGAAATGCTTCGAATGTCATTTTATATTCTTGGCTCCGATGGAGTCGAAACTCAAATTTTAGGAAATATATAAAGGGTACTCAGACAACCGAGCATGAAACGAATTGAGGAATGAAACGGTTCCTCAAAAATTTTTATTTTTCGAATTGCACCTAGACCACGTGACATTTTTCTGAATCCT